>MQRK01219574.1:0-27040 GCA_001938485.1 Girardia tigrina
TAGATCTGTAGTTAAACTGCCAGCAGATCATTGAGTAGATCGAATGAGATTCTTGATCACTGCAGATGCTGCGAAGATAAAATATCAATTTCAACAGATCATTTGTCAATTCTTCAAAACAATTTCGATTTCGATTTGAACGGTTGAATTGTGAATCATTGTTAATCAGACATTATAACCTATCATTAATTAATGTTAAAATTGGACAAAAGTAAGGCAGTTCCAGTATTAATAATTTTTGCATTAATGAAGTTCATCTTTATAATTCAATAAGATCAAAATGAAATATATTTAGTCCTCGATTAGTGTAACAGTTCCGTTTATACAAAAAATTGTGGAAATAGAATCGGTGTAAAATAAATCTAAATATAATTTAAGGTAAGGTAATAAAACGCATATAAATTATTTAATAATATAATATCAAACAAAATAAATAATTTTATTTAATTATTAAATCTCATGAATATTAATATTGGATCTCCTACGCATTTCTGATAAAAATATCCAGCTTGAATAATTTAGATTTCTGTTTTCATTCATAAAGGGAATATGATAGAATGAATGAGGGGCGCAACCAGAAATTCTTATTGGGGGTGCAAAAAATAATTTTTAACACATTAAAGATTTCTATAAACATTTATTTAAGCACTGATTTAAACGCTGAATAAATATATGAATTTAAGTAATGTTATTTTTATATACAAGTATAGGAATTTGAAATTGAGTCGAATTTTCAAATTAAATTCATTTTTATTTTTTTATAAATTTTAAATATAATTGGAAAATTTTAAGAGTGCATAGCACCCTTGCACCCCCCACTTGTAGCGCTATTGGAATGAATGCAGGGAACATTTGTATTTCGTTCTCAATTGTTGTCTAACTCACAAAGTTATACGGTCAAATTTTCCATGGTTAAAAGGATACTCTTTAAATCAACTCTTCATAACTATTGAAGTTTTTTTTCTTTGCTTTCGTCCTTTTTCTTCTCTGGTTGTTGGCAACCTAACTTTTTGATTAATTCTTCTAAGTCTTTACTTGATAGTGACCAATCATGAGCTTCTAAAAATTCCTTCAAACATCGGCCAATCCTATATTGGCATATAGAAACTAAATCCGTTTCTTAAGGAATATTCTCAGTCATCGTAGAAAAATGAAGGTATCACATTAGCAGATTCATTTATTTATAATATATAAAAAACATATTTTTGAAGTATTATAATTTAAATTGGGAGAGGCTCAAGTCCATGGGCCCCATCTCCGTGAGTGGCTTTGTATATTATATTCGTTCGATAACATTCATTTGATAACATCCACATACCAGAAACCCTCGCTCCCCCAGCAAACTAAATACGTCTGGAAAGTCATGACCGACGAGTTTCTGAAACCATGTGCATTTGATAACCTTCATTTGATAACACTAGTTCGATAACATCCATCTGACAACAAAGGCACTGCCTATTAACAAAGCAGTCACCAACCCCCTAGTTGACCCTCTTGGAGAGTACAACTCTTTGTCGTCAGCGCGACAATGGTAGACTTTCAAATCGCTGAAATATGGAGCCTTTTCAGACTTTCTCACCTAAGACGTGCGTTTAAATTAAATTAAATTAAATTATATAACTGTTGAAATTAATATATTTTGTTGTACAAAAACATCATTATAATTACATTTTAGATATATTTAATCTCTTCTGATTTCAGTTTCACAGCTTCTACCAGAGAGAGATTGTCAATTTCACCGTAAGAATTACTAGAAGAATCAATTGTGATTTGGTAACTATACAAAAAAATCTCTAAGAAATCTTTTTAAAAATTTTATTTTGTTTTATTAATGACACTTGGATTGACTATCATCATAGTTTGTGATCCAAGATTTAATTATCCTTTTGTCAATGACTTTGAAGTTCGAAACTTATTTTAAATTAACAATTTCACTATCATATCAAGGATTAAAAGGCCACGAATCCTTGAACTCAAATTACTCAAAGACAGCTCGAGAAGTAAATGAGCGTCTCAGTGATCACATTTCATATGAACTCACATAAGAAGAGATTTTGATCTTGAAACAATTATTATCATTCATTTATAATAGAAGTAATTCTTAATAAGAGTTGTAAAGAAATGATCTCAGCTAAGATAAAGTTGAGATTATTTATTTATTTAAATTGACGTTTGAAGTAGCTAGGTGAAGTTAAAGAATAAAAAAAGCTTACTTAAATGAACTTCTTTAGAATTGGTGCATGGAATTTATAGTACCTCAGAATAAATAAAAAAACAAAACAAACAACTCAGAGAAAAAAGATAAAAGGATAAAATAATGAAGAGTCGTAAGAAGATATCTAACAATATTCACCAAAAATGCTTTATATGGTCTGCAAGTAGAATGTCTTCTAATACCTGTAGAATTGTTAAGTTTAGTGAGTGGATACGAGTCAAGGATACGAGTTGTTAAGGATTGATGATGTACAAAACAATGTTGTCTGGAATACATCTAGAGTTGATATAACAGGATTTGTATGACTGAAATAGCTGCGGAAATATTGTTCGAACTGCTGACTGATAATATAGGATATGGATATCTATTTTTGTGGAGTATAGATAGACGACTAATGGTTGGCTGTAGGAGGGGATGAATTTGATATGGTAAACAAGATATAAGTTAACCTGTCGTTAACTAATTGTTTATTTTTTTATATATCCAATGCTAGTAATTATTATTCATATTTTATATTGTAATCATTTTTTAACGATTATTTACTTCGTTAAATTATCCATAAATATTCATTCTTGTTTCTTTATTCTTTTCTTTCCTTTTTCATATATTAATTTACCGAATCACTGGAGCGACCGCCTAAAGATAGGTCTTCCTGTGAGTTAAGGTAAAAAAGTAATAAACATGAAAAATAATAAGACAAAATATGCAAAGATATAAATATAAATATGGCTGATTAAGACAATGTTTGGATTATGTTCCCCATGCGCCTTTACAAGGGTATAAGACAACTAGTTGAGGGAAAATTCAACACAAAATACATCATTCAATAAGTTAATGAAACGTATTTAATAATATTATTTTCATATTATTTTTAAAAACAAACAATTTGAACGTTATTATTTGACGCTCGGCTTAGTAATTTTATAAAGTTGTCTTAATTTAGGTCTCAAAGTCTAATGGATCACTAATATCAAAGTCTTCAATATTACTAAATCAATCCAAATTCGACGAAAATTAAACGATTACATTTTTCAGCTAATCCTTAAGGATTTTATGTTTCAAGGTTTCGTTAACGACATGCATATCTCAATCGTTTCGCCATAGGTTCGAGCTATAGGACGTTACCCTCTTTAAAGAACGAATCATAAAGTACTCTTCGAAATAATAAATACGAGAATATAAGAAATAACATTCATTCTAAATTACTACTATGTATTAAGATTTAAATATTTCAAGAAGACTTTTTAACCCTTCATTTCATGATTTTATTTAAAAATGTACTTTAAAATACATTAAACGAATGACAAATTTAAGCATGTTACTGATTTAACAGATACGTTAGTGAGCATTTTGATTAGGGAGCATTAGTCATGGTTTGAAGTAAATAGTCCGCAATATAAAACAATTGACGTTTTTATTTTTAAGTACTTTTGAACAAGTTTTTGAACAACATGAAACGAAGAGTTAAACTCGTTACTTAGAGCATTTTAGGCATCTGAAGGTGCGATAGCCCCTCTATGACTAAAAAAGATAAATAAAGCCGGAAGATCTAGAGGAAGAGCTCCTTCGGATCTTCGAGTCATCCTTCCAAAGAACTATGAGGGAAAAATATTTAATAAATAATGTTCGACAAAAAAACAGATAATGCTCAATAAATAATTAAATGATTTCATTACAAAATTTTCAATTAATTTAATTATTTCCATTGATAATTATTAATGTTTGAATAATTGTTGAATATTTTTGTTTCAATCAAATCCGCCATATTTAATCTGAAATAAAAACTGAACAAATTTATTAAAAATTAAACGAAATTAATTTTCACTCATTTTATTTTCGTCAGTAAAAATAAACCGATTTGTTGAACAATTATTTCTAAAAGTTCATTTTGTAAAACGGAAATTAATGAGAATAATTCCGAACATTTGGCAGTATTAATAGTACTAATAATATATAATATTTAATAATAATAACAATAAAATATTTAAGTGTCCACACAATTATCAAATTAAACCGTGAATCATCGAAAATATAAATATAAAATATATAAACAGGGCAAGTGGGATAATGTAAATATTCGCCGATGTAGACTGGGCAAATCGGCTGTCGGATTATTTGTTTTATTACATCATCCAATTACTTGCCACTGTGCAATGATTACAATAATAATAATAATAATAACTGTTATTATTATAATAATTTTTTTATTATTTTTATTATTATCATTATTATTGTATCAAAAGTGAGCTGACTGATTAAATGTAAATGAATAATCAATATATTCACTGTTGATAATAAATAAAAAAAAGTCAATTTTAAATTACAATTATTATATAACTTACTGGCTTATCTGTTATAAGACTTTGGCAGCAATATTTGACCAACATCCCTGAAAAAAAATATAGTATCACCAATATTGCGTTGATACAATTTTTTTTTCTT
This sequence comes from Girardia tigrina, assembly GCA_001938485.1. Taxonomy (NCBI): domain Eukaryota; kingdom Metazoa; phylum Platyhelminthes; order Tricladida; family Dugesiidae; genus Girardia; species Girardia tigrina. Next base: position 4,658 of record MQRK01219574.1, read on the forward strand.
ACTCAATATTTTACCTTGAACTAAACCAACTCAACTATTATTTGGGAGTTGACTTGGTTTAGTTGTAAAAAAAAATAACACTCAAAATGTAAAATTCGTCAACAGTAAACAAAAAATATAAATCTAGCAATAAACTGAATAATCCAAAATTACTTGTGGAAAAACTTTATTCACAACTTCAACAATCTCAAATATATCAAATCACGATAATTAATAATTGCATTAATTTTATCGATTTTATTTGTCGTAAAATAATGACAATTTATAACTGCTTTTTTTATCATTTTCGTCAGATGCGTTTTGACCGAGTAAATTCTGCTTGCTTTCGAGCAGATTCTGGATGACCGCGTGTACACATCGCATTGATTTGATTTCATTCGCTCCATTTTTGTAGAGGATCACGAAATAGACGGTTGAAATCATAAATCCCACAAAAAATATCGTAAGGAATCTGACACTGATTTTATGCGTTATTAACGCCGACGACACATCATAATTTACAATGTTATTTTCAACATTAGGTAACAGATTTTTCGATAATTCAATTGATCCTATTTCGTTAATAGATTTACTTGAGGCGATTGACGTTAGGAAAAAGGAAGTCGATTGCTGAAGCTCGGATATGCATTCCTTCATGAAACATAAAATATGTTTTGTTCTCGTATATTCAGTTCTATCGAGAATCTTCACTAAAACATCACTCCTTCCATTTGATCGAAGTATAACGAGAATATTTTTCTCATTCATCCCTTCTTTTATAATAAAATAACTTGAAACCTCCTCCTTTTGTCCGTTTGAACATAAAAAGATGAGACATAAATTGAGATTATCTGAATCTATTAAATTATATAAACCTTCTGGGTCGAGGCTTTCACACTTTAATAAGAATAAAAAAAACAAAAGACAATCGTAAATGCACCTCACATCACGCACAAGAATGCCTATGTACAACTACCACTTAAACAAATCAAGATCTTGTACAAAAACGAAAGAGAGATAACTTCATCCTTACACTAAACACACGGAAGTAGGGTATCACAATCCCAAACAACTATAATAAATTGTTACCTCTAATTTCAATCATCAAGTCTCATTGGTACATCCTACTCATTATTGATCAATTCCAACTACAACTTATTTTCTCTTGAAAGATAATATTTCAAGAAGTTTGCCTATAACACTATTCTATCATTTGATCGAAATAACCTACACAAATTAGTGTTCATATTCGCCTGAGTATTTATTAACCAATGTGTCAAGTAACTTACAGTTTAAATACTAATTTTCTTATCAAAACATTTCCTGCATTATCTTTAACATTTATCTTAAACATTTTATCTTTGTTTTTTCTCCTTCTGTTAAAAATTATTATTCTTTAATATATTTTTCATAATTTTAATTCCTGTTATTTATTATCAAAAGTGAATCTATTGATTATTTATTTACCTTTAATCAGGCAGCTCACTTTTAGTAAATTACCATTAAAGTTCATTTTAATAATTTCAATCATTATTATACTTTTTCTAAATTTGTAGATTTTTTTATAAAGTATAACAATAAAAATAATCATATTATTTTCAATATTGGAAAATATTGTTGAAATATTAATATAATTTATTTTGTATTTGGATATCAATCTTAACCAAAGGAAGAGCTAGCGGATTAAAAGGAAAAAAACATACGGGAGAATAAATCAAAAATGTATTTAAATAGTTTAATCTATTTTTTGATGTAGTTGAATGAGATAGAATTGACTTTATTCGATAAAGAATAAACTAAGACTTGCAATAATTAACCCTTAAATTTTACTATATAGACAAATTTTCTAAATCTCAGACCCAGCAACGCATGCTGTATTAACTCAAATCCGTACCGTAGTTCTTCAATATATTTTAACAAATTCAAATTTTCACTATTGCCATTCCAACAACCCCTTTCAGTCCTCACAGGGAGACTTTTCTTTCAGCCATCATTGACAGTAAGGTGTTAGAGGATATACTAATGATAATGGTGGTTATGGTGTAAAAGTATATAGAGATATCAACCTCACACATTTACATTTAAAATGAAACATATTTATTTATATATTGGGTTGAGGAATAAGTTCCCGCTGTTTTTTGAAAAATTAAAATTTTATTTTTTAACAAAAAAGTTACTACAAATTAATCCCAAATATAATCTCCGCCATTGTTCACGACTTCTTCCCAACGTTCAACGAGTTTTTTAATGCCTCTTTGGTAGAAATCGCCCGGTCTTTACTCGAAGAATTCAGCCAACCAACCATTTTTGTCGACTTGGCACTCCATTTCAATGGTCTAAAAATCGACAAAAATTAATCTGAATAAAAAAACAAAATACACCATTTTTTAGAGCAAAACAATAGCTTTCAAATAACATTACATAAAAAAATTGATTTAAATATTAATTTGATTAAAAATTGATTAAAAATTCAAAAAACGGCGGGTACTTATTCCTCAACCTAATATGTTATAATTATCGTCTTTTATTATTTTTTTCTTTTCTTTATTATATGGTTCCCTGCCTTCCCTGGGGAACAAATTTCTGGACTATCGTTTCAACAGATGGGAATCGAATACCGTATTTTCCGCCTAATAAGCCGAATTTCTGGCCCTAAATTACCCACATCTTGAGAGTGTCGGAAAGATGTAATTTTATTTGCAGCCTGTGAGAGACTCTACATTTTAATTAAAATAAACTTTTCTTTATAAGTATTGTATTTGATTTTGGTAATTTTACGGTTTGCGAAAATCAAAATTGGCCTTAGCTTATCAGGCGAAAAGTATGGTAATTATAATAATATAAAACATAAAAAATATTCATTATGAAAAAAAATCAATAAAAATAAAAGTTAAAGAATGCCAATAAGGAAAGGTTTGTATTGTTTATTTTTGGATTTCCCTATTCAATTCCTTCACAAGCAAGCAATCCTACCTCATCCATCCATCTTTTCCCAGTTCCAAATTTATACCTCTTTATAAAATCTTATACTTCAACAGAAATTGTTATAATCTAGTCGAAACTGCAATTTACCTATACTTGAAATCGGTTCAATTTAATACAATCTACCGATTCATACAACAATAAAAAATTAACTTTTAGATACCTTCTTGTTATAACATCCTCTATATCCTCTTCCTTTTACTGTGACTATCAGATTCTTCCTTTTTATCTTTCCGTTTGGTTGATAATTACTATATCCTTTTCTTAAAATATTTATTTATTTATTTAATTTATTTATCATTTAATGGAAATTTAGATATTATTGATTTTATTGGTATTTTAGTTTTCTTTGCACTTGCCTTTTCCATTTCCTTTGAAGAAAACTTCAAGATACGAATTAGATTCCAAATACGAAGTTGATGAAACTTTCGGTCTCAAACTTCTGAAGATAAACTCATTCTTTTTATAAAAATAAATAATAATATTAACTAATGTAAACATTACTCCTCTTACCGAACGCTATCACCTTTCCCTGGTACTTCTATGTGGCCCAGTTTAATGAGTTTATAGCAATAATAATAATATAAACTATATGTATTTTTCACATTCTGTGAACTATTTTAAAATAATTTTCCTTTTATTTGAGATTTTAAAGTAATAAAAATAAAAAGATTTATTAAGTAAAAGGCCAGAACTGTTTGAGTACCCTGTTTCTCAAGCGAAATTGAAGCTGCCCGTAAGAATAAAATTTCCAAAGACCCAATATGATTAAATCTGGCTCTCCATTCAAATGAAGAAGAGTTGATAAGTTTATTTAAAGACACTGTAAGAATGAAGGAGGTTGAAGATACCATAATATAATTTTATTATTTTAAATTATTTTCTCGTTTCCCTACATTTTTAGGTGAAAGGTGTTTTAAATTATTAAAATAAATCTACGAATGTAAGTTAAGAATTGTACTCTCAAATGAATTTTAAATAGTAAATAAATTATTTATAAATTTTATTTCAATCATAAAAAAACTTTAAAAAAATTATTAAAAATTTTAAATTGGTAAAATTAAAACAAAATACTTGGAAAAAATATGGGACATGTTTCGATCTAAATTGATCATAATCAGTTATTATGTTAAGGTAACCGTGGAGTTGGATCCATCACAATGTGCTCATGATTTACCGCTAACATTTTGATGTTACAAAGCAAATAATATTAAATCACTTGGCAGAAATTAGTGTAAAAGTTGGATAAGTGAATTGCGCATGGGTTGAATGAAAAGCAGAAAAAAAAGTGTTTAGATGCTTTATCGTTATAAATGTGATAACTTTTTGAATCGAATCATCCCATACGATGAAAAGTGAATCTATAGTATGATAATCGCAAACATTCAGAAAGCTGGCTTGACACGGTTGAAGCAGTAAAACACAGACCAAAGCACACTATTCATCAAAATAAGCTTATGTGAGTGTTTGGGTTGATCCATTTTGATTTAATTAACCTGGTTCATCTATCACAGCAGATGTCTACTTCAACTAATTGGAAGATTGGATGTGAAAATTCAAAGACAAATAGCCAGGTTTGGTTAACAGGGCGACTCGAGTCTTGCTCCACCACAATGCAAAATCAAATACTGTACTTAAGACCATGACAAAACTACAGGAACTTGAATTGGAACTTCTGCATCATCCTCCATACTATGGTGTATCGTTGTCAAAAAGGTATGTTTCGGTAGTGATAAAAAGTTGATGCAAGTCTAATATTGTTCATATATGACAAACAAGGTTTGTTTAAACTGCGTTTATACCCCCCGCCAATTCACTTTTTGCTGGTATATACGTTCAGTGGCGTCGCATCCGATAAAATTTTTTTGGTGAGTGTTTGCTACAATAATGCCTATATAAGTGCTTTAATTTACATTCAGACAATGTGTTTATATACGCTTATCATCAATATCGTCACTTAAATAGTGCCTAGAGTCCTAGACAGAGATCAAAACATGCATGTTTACATGTTATATGTGAAGGATATTGGAATGATGTTTGAATGATGTTGAGTGATTGTTGAATGAGTTTTGTAGTATGTTTGAGACTGGTTGGTGTTTGAAGCATGAGATCTCTCCCTAGACAATTGAAGTCAATTATTGTCGAATTTAAAAATTTATATTACTAATTGTATAATAAATTAATTGTTATTTAACAATTAATTAAAAATACAATTGTTTTAATCATTGCAGATTTTGGCAAATTTTTGAAAAAAAAACACATGTATCAACAATGGTGTTATCAGATTATTAGAATTGCATCTGAGGAGGCCGTTATAGAGGCTGATATGTTTTTTCCATTTCAATGAGCTGCCTCTGAGACACCTTCGATTACAATTTGAAGGATGAGCTGCTGGTTTCACCGGGGAAATAGGAAAGAAACTGCTTCATTGTCATGATATGAATATTGTTAATTTTGAGGTAAGGGAAAATTGCCTGCCATTTGTGTGGCTCTGTTTCCTCCACTTTTGAAAAAAGAGTCAGGTAAATTGGTACATTCGCGATGGCTCCACTACAGCAAACAGAATTCTGCGACTTTATTTCTCAACTGCGTCACCATCAGGCGAGCTTCTTGTCTTAACAGATTATATTCTTCTCGTTTATGCGCCTATGTGGTTTCGTATAAAATTGAATCCACAGTGCTATCAAGGAGCAAGGTACGTATAGAGCTTTATTAAATTCTCCTGTTTTCTTCATAATGGTAGTCGTCATGTTGTGGATGCATCCGTACAAAGAAATGCTTATTTTGTTCACCCAGAAAATATCCTTTTGGTCATGCTAGTTGACGAAGAAAGGGAAGTAAGACAAGTGGCACTAAGAAGAATCAAAGAAGAAAGACAAGGTATGAAGACTTCTCATGGTGTAAGAAGATTTCGCATTCCCTCAAAACTGTGATCTAGTGAATTAGGATGGTTGTGATCGAGGAGAGCCTCCATTGCAAGCCAATATTAGTGATGAAGATATTGATGCAGCCGTAGAAACATCTCCGAAGTTCGAATTTCCGAATATTCCATGTCACTCCCAAACTGTTGAACGTCATGTCGAACTGGTAACGGAAGCCGACAGTGCTGTACACGGTCCAATGCGAAGAGATGGCTATATCCGAGCTAGACTTCTTTTTAGAAAAGCTATTCCTATTTATTCCTCTAAGCAGGATTGGAACTTCGATTAACGTAATTGAATCAAACTATATTTATACGTATGTTAGTATTGAATATATATAGTTTGTTATATAGTTTTTAGTATATGTATTACTATATTGAATCTGTACTGTAATTATTCACAGCTTCTACTTGTTTTGTTTTTATCCCCTTTAACTTGCAAAATATATAGAGAATATTTGGTTTTATAGGGTCCAAATCTTTGATTCATTGGCTGGGGTAATAATAAAAAAATTTACTTATTTTTTTATTGAATACATTCAAAACATGTCGGGTCAACTTTTTATGACTACCGAAAATGGAAATTACAGATTTTTTTCATTCATGATACACCCTACTCCATACTCACCAGACTTAACACGAGTGATTACCATTTCTTCCTTAATTGAACAACTTTTTGATAGGAAAAAAATTCAATTCCGAAGATGCCGTAAAAGTAGCATTCCAGCAATTTATAGATTCTTGCCCAACAAATTTTTATTCAAAGGTCCTTAAGAAGCTGACTCTCAAATGGCAAAATTGCGTCAATAAAATGGGTGAATGCTTTGATGAATAACAAATATTGGTATCGATAAATTATCAAAAAACATTAACTTTAGTTCTGCAAATTTCATACTTGACGATCTAATATAAAGTTTAACATAAAGGATGATTAATTATAAAACTAAAATAAATACCGATTTTAAATTTCAAAAATTAACATTTTAAGTTCCTTAATTTAAATATTCAGAAGAACTAAAGAGTTTCATAGAATGAAAGAGAAATATTCAATAAAATATATAGATAAAATATATATAATTATTGCAAAATTACAATTAAATAATTAAAATAATGAAAAAAGAATTATTTTTAAAAAAGAACAACAGAAGAACAAAATATTTTAGAAGGTAATAGGAAGAATTAACAAACCAAATCTTTGCATTTTAATAATACACTCATACCTCGATATACGGCCTAGATACGTTCCTAGTTACGGCCTAGAAAATATGTATATTAATGTTTTTTTTCACACTTTTTTCAAAAGTTTTTTTTGGCTGTATAACGAAAAATTCTAGGCCGTAAATCGAAAAAGTGCCATAATTAAAGTAGGCCGTTATAGCGAAAAGCCGTATAAAGAGCGGCCGTATATCGAGGTATGAGTGTAATAATAATAAAAAAAATAACAACATCTTCTTTTACTGTTATTAATAATAAATATTCATTAAAACAAATAAACCATAATCATCATTTACTCTGTCTCCTCTGACAAAAGAATGATTTCCCTTTTGATGTTCTTTTTCCTACAACCTTTGAGTCATTGAAAACGATTCTTAATCATCAACAAGGGGAAAATATAAATCAAAAATTTATTAAAAATTAGTTTGCTTTTGATATGGTAAATTAAGACAAAAATTGTCCACCTTCACTCTGAAATGAGATAATTACTGAAAATTTACCCCTCACAAGATGGTTTAATAATTGTATTATTTGACCCTTGAGGGTTTCTGGCTATGGAGATTCGAGCGACATTATTTACTCTTCTGAGACAAGATTTGTCTTATTTTTATTTTTATTATTATTATATTTAATTATTCAAAGAAAACTCAGAATTAAAACAAAATACGATTTATTGATGACCCAAAAAAATTTATCCAACACGAATTTCTATGTCGAAAAATGTATATTTAAGTAAGTAAAATTAATGAAAAAAATCTCAGAAATTTTTGTTTTGAAAATAAATTGAATTTCATCACGAATTTCACTAATTTGCCATTTGCATTCGGCGGGGGGCCTCAAATAATTTGGATTAATTGCAAATTATTGACGAATATTTTCATTTATTAGAAAAAAGAATTTAGAACTTATTGAATGATTTCGATATAAATAAAATTAAAATTGTGATTTTTGTTTTAATTACCGCTCATTGTTAAACTATATAAACAAAGATATTAATTAAATAATTAATTAATAACAAATCCCCCCAATAAAATACATAAATAATAGATATTAAGACTATTTCGATGATTAATGAATATTTAGAAATTTTGAAAGCATTTTATTATTATTATAATTTGTAATTGATATTTATAATTGTTGGGAGCGTTCATAAAATATAAAATTTTTGAATCTTATCAAATTATTAAATAAACAATTACGTTCCGTAAAATATTGTTATAAATATGTTAAAATAAGATTTTCAGAAATTTAATGTAAAAAATTAATTTAAGTAAGAAATAAAATAAATTTTACGGTAGGATTATTAAAAGATTTATGTAAAGATTTATTATAAAGTAAAAAAAGTTAATTTCAAATTTGATGAAAATATTTATTTGAAATAAAATAAAAAGTTTGATATTTTATTCGCGAAATAAAAGTAAACTAAACTATTTTTGTAACTTTTAAATCAAAGTAGATTAAAAATGTAATTATAATTTTTATTTGAAAATGGTAATTGGAATTAAAAAAAATAATAATCGACTTAATTGAAAAATGCGATTTTAATTTTATTTTGGAAAATGTAATTGAGAAACAGGTAAATTTAAATGTACCATAAAATTGAAAAATTAATAAAAGACGCGACAAAAACTTTGTGACAAAATTTTAATTCACTATAATTTTTTATTAAAAAAATATAGAATTTTAATTTGTAAAAAAATATACTAACCATATTTTTATTTATATCTATTTTTATTTATAATGGTTGTGTAAAAAGAAAGTGCAAAAGTTCCTAAAAAAAATATTTGTTTAAAAAATTCAAATTGCTATAGAAATAAATTTTTGTGTTCATGATTTTGAGCAAGAACCCAATAATAATAATAATAATAATAATAATAATAATAATAATAATAATAATAACATATCTATTGTTATTAATAATAAATATTCATTAAAACAAATAAACGTTATTCTCTTCGAATGTTTAAGAAGTAGTCGTTCTTATGACCAGAATCTGATTAAAGATTTGAATGACAATTCGCTGAATTATTTTGCTTGTTGGGTTTAATTATACGTATACATGTATATAAAAATATTTTTATGGAATTAAATTAAATTAAACAGGTTATTAAAAAATCAGTTTAAAATTATTTTTATTATAAGTTATAAAAATTAATGGATGGCTACTACAGCATTTATGAATTGATCATCGAATCTAAGGTAATGGTACTACGAATTTTCAAGTTTTACAAAGATCAGAAACAGAAAAACGTACTGTACCTTTGAACTTGAACGCAGAACATGATATGCCAGAGTCTGTCGGTGTAACTGATGAATACTATCTAAGAGTAATCCCTCTTATGGTGCTGAATTTTCGACTGAATAATATAACGGATAATGATGTGTTTCATTGCCCATTTCCCCGTTATACTATGTGCGTTTATACAGCCAAAAGTCTTCAGAATCATGGAACGTGACTGGTCATTTCTCAGAGGGAAGCCGAAGCGTACTCGTGCATTGAAAGCTCGCATTCTTGCATCTGAAGCCGTGTGAGAGGATCAGAAAACTGTTATTGTCAAATAGTTTCTACCCAATACAGAGTCCATGATTCACTATCCTGTTCTCCAATGCTGACTATTATTTGTAACATACAGTTATCCGTAACAGTCGGAGCAGGCATATATAATTTCAAAATTTATTGTTAAATTCAAATTTGAACAAAGAAGTCGTTTTCCGGATTTGATTTTGAATTGTCGAATCATTTGTGTATGTGTGACGAGTAACCATTGGAAGAGAATGTCGATTTAACTCGTTCTGATTGGCCAGTCAATAAGAGCGCGTTCTGAGTCATCGATATTTTTTTGAAATATTACTTTTCTATTTTTTGTTTTTTTTGTACTTATGTGAATTTGTATTTCTGTTTGATTTACGTGATTGAGTTTTATGTAGTTGTCAATTTTTATTTGACGTGATTTGAATTTTGAAACTTTCGCATTTTTTAAGTTACGAATTAAATTAGAATTTTTTTAATCCCGAAATAATAAGAATTGGTTTTCTCTGACGATTTGTATTCAATTAATAGTGATTGTGATTTTTCTGACAGTTTTGAAGTGTTTATAAATTTGACGGTTATTGAGATTGAATAGTATTTCGGGTTACACGATTAAAAGTCAATTTTGAAAACTTGATTTTAATTTCAACTGAAGCTTTTGAAGAAATATTTCGCACGAGGGAGTGTAAATTACTGATGAGTATTTCAGACGAATTTTAAGATATTTTACGAATAATTTAAACGAAATTTATTATGAAGTTGGCCAAATGAAAAATTTAGTTAACGAAAATTTGTTTGAAAATCTAAGTTTGTGATATTAATACAGTTTTGTTTTAATTATAAATTGTGAAATTTATAATAACGACAATGGCATAAACGCTACTAACAGCCGGGATAGGAAATGCATCCTTATAAAACAACATACCGGGATTTTCCGAAAATAAGTTTTTTTTCACCTGTGATAAATAAAAGTTGTTTTAATTGATAGATCATCAATTAAAATCAGAATTCAAAATATAGTTTGGCGATTTGTTGACTTCTTGCTTTTCAGTGTTTGCTCATCACCCACAAAGAACCTCATCTGCGCTGATTTTGTGCTTCCATATGAATTGATCAAAAAAAAATAATTGGTCAATTTTGAGGTAAAAATAGCAGATTCCAACAGTGACTTTTTTTTTATCAATTCATATGGAAGCAAAAATTCCGCGCAGATGCGCTTCTTTTTGGGTGCGCTTATTTTCAGGAAATCCTGGTACAAAGACATTGTTTGAAAATATTCTTTATATTGACTTTTATTTTGATTTCAAATCGTTTTATTGTATCGAACGAATATCTTAAAAAAATTGTTTTGAAATTTGAAAACAAGAATTTTAAAAATCAATTTAAGACAAACGAATTTGCAAGTTAAAAAATATTTGTTATTGTTATTTTAAAATATTTGAATTAATTTTAGACTAATTATCTTGCCATTTTTTTGCTATTTTTGTGTGTCCAGTTATTTGTTTTTGTTCAATTTTATTACTTGAAAGAATTTTTTTTGAAAACGATTAATTTGTGGATAAGTGTAGATTTTAGTATAAAAACATTAATTTCTTTAAACTTTGATGCTTTTAAAATAGACAAAGTTGCCTTTGCGTCTGCCAATGGTGAACTGTCTTCATTTGATCACGTCGCGTTTTTGGATAAATATGCTTCTTTTGCTCAGAGAAACGGATTTTTCATGTTTGGAACTGATCTGGTGGTTGACAGCTTCCTTGCCTTTTTGCTTTCTAAAAATATCTATCATCCTTTTCATTCAGCATCTTGAGACTAGCCATTCTACTAACATATTTAACGATAGGAAGATCAAGATTAATAAGACGAAACTTCAACAAAAACTGTCTATCTTCTCAAAAAAGAATAAAATTCAGTTCACCTGGTTTGAAGCTATCTATACCAAATTCTTGTGGTTCACTTGCTTAGATATTTACTGCACCTTAATCGGTCCTTACTCATCTAGTGCTCTACGCCAGTGTTTGCATCCAATCTCTCTAATAACAGCACTGCTACTAATCGGTTCAATGGTAAAATTGTTAAGTTATACTATGGAAACTTTCTTCAGGCGTTCGATCGATACTGTTTGAAGAGGCATCTTCCTTTAATTATCAATCAGTATTGCTTTTCTCGGTTCATTGATTTTTTTTGCAGCAAATTTAATTTTAAACCATTTGGTATCTTTTCGGACACTACGTTCAGCTACTTTACTAGCTTTGGATATGAACCTATTAAATTCAATATCCTAATGGCAAACCAATCTTCATTAATAGGAAATCATTCTTGGCAAGAATTGAAACCTTCAAGAAAAAGAATCATTTTTCCACTCCTACTGTTACAGATTTGTTCTCTGCTTTTGTCTCCTTTATGACTTGTCATTTGCTGACCTCAGCAACTGTGGATTTTTCTTGACTTTCTCCTTTACTTCTTTCTTCAAACATTTATTCATTGATGTTATCTCTAATACTGATTTGGACTCAGGCCATGAACGGGCTCCAATTAAGTCTTCTAAGCTTAAATTCATTGACAAGAAATCCTTCTTTAAAATTTGTAACTCTCTTATAAAATCTGAAGGCTTCTTCATCCGACCTAACATGGAATTTTTCCGAGTTTTTCGAGTTGCTTCGGCTGATTGTACCAGCCCTCTTTCTGAAGAAAACGTCAAATCCTTCTTAAAGAAATTCTCAATTTACTCCTCTGTTTCTAAATTGGTTGGTCGTCAAATAAACAGAACTAAAGCTCTAGGTAAACTACGGGAATCTGCTGCTTGTGGTGAAACAATCATTAATGATTCTGTTATTGAACTTTTCTGCACTTTTGTTGCTGACCGTCCTCAACGATCAATCTACTCATCCCTGGTCCTTTTTGAATTCTTTACCTCCCTAAAACCTTGCTCTCTTACTCAACGATTCACTGATGTATATACAAACTTCTGTAGAGACCACAACCATGTTGTGCCTGATAATCAGTTTATCTCTCTGAATTTTAAACGATTCATGGAACTGGTTCCATCTGCCGACTATCCTGATTTTGCAAACATTCAACAGTTTTAAACTCTTTCTTCTCCTGTCGAAGTCGTGTCTGGTAAGGAGCTATTTTCCTTAATCGTCTGGCTGTTCTTGTTGGCTTTCATAAATACAATGAAACTCAAGAATCTCCATGCGTTTTCGAAGACTCTTTCTTTGATGAATATATCTCTCTTATTGAAAGAACTGACAACATTGTCCCTCTTTTTCCTGAATCCTTTGAGTGGCTTATTGTGTTGCAAACTTTCCCTGAACCTACTCCCTCTGTAAATACTCTGGAACAGGATGTTCTTATTGCTATTCAAGAATTTATTGAGGGGCCCACTGGCAAGTTGGATTTTTTTATTGACTATCTCTTTGATAAAGTTTCCAAACTTGATCGTGCTGAACAAATAACATGGCTTCGCGATAGTTACCTGGCAATCTGTTCACATACTCACTCTCGTGAACTAGCTTTACCTTTATCTGAATCTCTACAGAGAGCTTGCTCTTATGTATGATCTTACATCAAAGTATGATCTATATTATTACATGGTACCCAAGAAGGTAAGGAGGGCCTGGACAATGTATAAATCAGAACAATATTAAGTTAGCTCTACACAAAATATCTTATAAAAATATAAAGTCATTTGGAAGGGAGGGTCCAAAAGATTTACACAAGAATATGGAAAAAAATATTTTAAATGACGAGGAAATATGTAATGTCTAAGAAAATAAAAAATAAAATTAAGTAAAGAAAGAAGACAAAACATATTAACAAAAAATCTTTAAACATAAATGTTTTTCAGGGACATTAGTCCTCCTTAGACGCTTGGTGAGGATACCGCGAAGAAAAATAATTTATTTTGGTGAAAGAAAAATAAATATCAAATTTAATGAAAATTCATGTTGTTGTTTGAAGATTTGAAAACAATCTAGAAAACAGAACTTGATTATTTACCGCGCTGAGTTATTTCGCCTCAATTTATATGCTGTAAATGACATTAAATAAAGTTTATGATTGATGTGGTAATTTTTATTTATTTTTATTTCTCAAAATTGTAATAGCGATATTCCTGTTAAAAGTTGTTAATTTCGTTAAATATTTTTATTTCTTAGTAAAAAAATAGACATTTGAAGATCAGTTCAAATTGCTATTTTTTTCAATAAGTAAAATTAATAAAATTATAAGAGTTCCATTTCAAAAAATTATATGCTTAGCCATAACTTTTTTTCTACCCTGTATATTTCTACCAAAAAATTTCCTTAACGTCTTTGTTATATTTTTATGCTGCATGCCAAATTTTATTGTTCTATGATAAATGATTTTTGAGATAATTATATATTATAAGATAATTATTTATAAATAATCTATATTGACAGATTACCAAATTCCAAAGATCCACAACTCAAACAAGCAATCATCAATAATCTCATGGAATTTTACAATTCAACAGATCTTCCATGACCTTAATAGTGATTCTCTTAAATCTTACGAAAAAGACACCTATTAATGGTCCAAATTCACAATTACTAAATGTACTCTAAAACCAGAACTCGGTATAGCTATTGTAAGAGTGTCGTTGTTAATTTTTTAATTTTCGGAAATAAGAATTTTGGTATTTAAAAATTTCGAATTATAATCGAAATTAAAAAAATAATGGAAAATAGAATTAAAAAAAAGAAAATTTGTTTAAATAACAAATTTAACCTGTTGTAGATTAATAAATTTTGCAATTTTTAATTTCTTTTTGATTTAGAATGGAAGATAATTCCCAACCTAACATGGTGGCAGCACTAGCGGATTCAATCACGAACCGACTGATTCCCGACATGTTCCAGATCGGAGAAGACCTAGAGAAATTTATTTCTCGCTGCAGAAGATATTTTGAAGCAGCCAAAATTAATCAAAAGAAATGGCAAACATGTATTTACTCCATGATACATGAAGATCTCTTGGAAGCATATGAGAATACAGCTGGTAAATCTGATAATTTTGAGGATCGGCTAAGACTAGCGTTTGAGAAGCCGAGAGCAACCGTGACGGATTGGGAAAAACTGTTGAGTTATCGCAAAGGTGCTGATAACGCACAGACCTTTTTCAAAAAAGTAGACCGGTTGCTAAAAAATGCGTTGTCACATAGACTCGAGGAAGAAGAGCTAAAAGCTCAAATGTTAATTCATTGCATTGATGATTAAGATGTTGTTCGTGAAATTAAATTACGGAAACTAAAGAGTGCCAAGGAAATATCTGAGTTCGTTGCACTCGTAGACGAAATAAACCACGAAAAGGAGATCAGGATCAGTGCTGTCCGAAGTTATCGAGATTTTGTTCAAAACAGCAGGGCTTCTGAGGTAACTAAAAAATGGGTAAATCAGACTCAGACGAGAAAACAACTCTCAAGAGTGAAATCAACCGAGTCAAAATGCTATACTTGTCAACAACCAGGACATTTCAGCAGAAATTACCAACAAAAAGACCTGTGCAGTGTTGGAATTGTAAAGAGACTGGGCACATCATTCGAAACTGTCCTAACAGACAGCCATTGGCTTATTTCTTGTGCGGGAAGAAGGGACATAAGCGAACTCAATGTCCAGAGATACGCTGTGAAAAATATGGCCGGAATGGGCATCTAGCAGCGGAATGTTTAGTGAACTCTAGCAGACAGAATAATGGTTACGACAATGGAAGATCGAGAATGCAGAACAATGATCGAAAATTTAAAATCAACACAATGAACGAAGATGAAGAACGCACATTTGATGATAATGAAGAAAAAAACGATAAACCGTACCCAAACGACTGGGCTCCGCCAATTGGGGAGTTGGTTGGAGCCTGATGCCACTGATTTTAGAAGATAATTCCCACGAATTCGGATGCGAGCTGGATGTGCGAACGATGAATAAGGTCTATGGATTTGTGAAAAAGAATTTTGAGCAAGAATTTTATGTTAACGCGTTGATTGAGGATCAGAAATCAGTCGGTGGCACAAATGCAATGACAAGATTCTCAACAATATCGTTTGGCAACCCGAAGATACCCCAGTGACCAAAAGCAACATAAAACTTAATGCCAAACACTATCACAATTTCAGGCTTCAAATCACAGAAGATGAAATAAATAACGATGGCACTGCCTAACATCAAAGCTGTCAAAAAGCCCTAGCTATGCTTTCCTTTAAATATTACATAGTTCTCCATCTTGAACGAATGCGAGTTGACTTCACTCCGGTTTCTAGACTTCTTCTTTTACCTTCGGGTAAGGGAATTTGATTTCAACCTAATTCGTGCGGTTAAATTAAATAAAATTAAATTAATTGAATTAATTAAGCCCTCAATCTCGCTACATTTAGATTAGATTCTAGGAAGGGTAAATATCCTCTTAACCCCCTGTATCCAACCTTACCGGTTAAGATTTGAGTTACATTCGAAGATAACGAAGGTGGGCTACAAATCTTTCTTACCCTTTGAATGTTCATTGGTGTTGGAGGAGGATCAAATAATTTAACCACTTAATGCTCGGATTATTTCTACAAAAACAGCAATAAGTTTAAAAACAAAGTCAATTAAATAATATTTATGAATTTTTTAATAACAAATCAACTCAAGGATAAAAAAGATAAGTGTACCTTGTGTCTTTATTGATCGTATATATGTCAACAAGTCGAGCAGCGTTTGGATTAGTGTTGTGCGATAATTACAAAGTGCGTGAGCGGCACTCGTTCAAAGGAAGGCAGTATTTAATATTATTTTCGTTTATGGATGTGGGTGTTTATATTGAAACTATGACAATTAGAGAGGGGTTTATTCTCTCATCTTTTTATTCACCAGAGCCAGCACCAATCGATTATCATCTTTTCTATCTTCAGATAATCAAAAGCAAAAAAATATTAAAATTTTAACAAGAGCAAAGATTGAAACAGAGTTGACATTTTAAGATGAATGACAATAAATGATATTTAAGTCGAATTTTCGGAAAATTTTGTGTCTAAATAATGGAAAAAATTTTAAAGAATAAAAAAATATTTGTTTTTTATATATTAAAAATACAACACTAAAAACAAAAGATTGAAATCAAAATTAAAAAGCTAATCAAAATGTATTTTTTTAATTTCGACAGTCAAATAAATGATTTTTAAAAAAAGAAAGTTACTTTAAGGGGGAGGGGGATCGAAGGTTATGTTACGGTCTGTTACAGGGAGGGAGGGGGGTGTCTAAAGTGTTAAATTTTTGCGTTACGTATTATACGAACGAGCCATTATATATTGCTAATCGATATGTCATCTGTGTATCATTAAAAAACTTCCAATAAAGTTAGAGAGTGCATTTTGAAAATTAATTTAGGAATCCAAAAATCTTATATATAACGTCTCACATGTCACTTTCTCCAAATATTTCTTAAATCGAATGAACATAATTTTAAAGTATTGAGAATATATGTGCCCTTTACAATATTTTCTATGTCCAGTAATATACTTTCACTGTCATTCCAACTGTGTTACTGAATATTCTTACATAGATGGTATTAAGTCTCGCCTATGTACGTAGAGTTACACCCATTACATTTATTTCAGGTAAACAAGATATCATAATACCATAAATTTAAAATTCTTTTCGTCATATCCGATACCCAAATTTGAAAGTATGTTTGACAATAAATCTTCAATGCCATTAGGATTGTATTCGGATTTCGTATACTGACATATATGTAATGTGTTTAACATGAGATAAACTTTGTGTAATCTCTGTAAATCATTTTAAAAATATGAACGATGTTGAATTAAACTGTTCTCTATTTTCATTTTTTATTTTAAATATTGTAAAAAATATCATGTACGATTAAAAGAATTTCTTATAATCAACTAAAAAATATTAGGTAGAACATAAAAATAAGTACAAAAATGTCTCATCCATGTAATATATGACTAACGCTTAATTAATAGACGAAACTTTACATAAAAAACTCAGAAAACGAAAATGATCAACTATTCTTTCAAACCTCATTAATTCTTGTCCCAAGAGAATCGTTCTTAAGGAAAAGTCAACAAAATATTAATAACTCAAAAGTAGTAAGTAAAAGGAAATATTTTAATGTCAAAAATGTGACAGGATCAATATATAAAGAGAAATTCTAGGGAAACATTAACAATTGCGAACTTGTTATCATTTCTCATGAGTAAACTGGATAGGAATACTTTTATGGTTGGCTATCAGGAAAATGAGTCTCTAGCACTTCTTATCCGTGAATATTACTACTTTTTCTAGATTTTTGGAATAGAATATTCACTGTTGGATGTGTGAAAATGTTTTAAATTGTACTATTTCGAAAGCGTTTTGTGTGAGATATTACTGATCTGGTCTGACCAAGCTTCATCTTATCTCCGAGCATCATTGCCCATTATTTACAGGGTTAATCATTTTTATATCCCCTGTGAGGAATATTTTAAATTTGGTATATTGAAATTTGTTATGTTGAATTTTGTATGTTGAGTTTAGTATATGGAAATGTGCTTCTCCCACCCAGATGGAAAATTGGTATTTTGTATGTTTGCGATGAATATTTATTCGGGCATAGTTTACATTTTAAATTACAACATAGGATATTAAAAAAAATTTTAAATATTAAATCGTTGAAAATTTGAATATTAAATAATTTTATGAAATTAAATAATTTTTAACTTATTTTTAAATTCATTAAATAAATGTTTTTCGTTAAATAAAATGATTTTTAAAATTAAATTAATTTTTAGATGAAATTGTTAACAAAATTATAAAAGTACAATTTATAAAAATAAAATCGGAAAATGATTTAAAATGAAAATTTGTTCGAATAATTGTTTATTAACGAGACGTTAATAAAAAGTTATCAATTTAGCGAGATGTCTAATTATGAGAGCTTGGCTGAAGATTGTCCCGAAGACAATTCAAATTGTTATGAAAATAAATGTGTGAAAAACCATATTGGTTTTCTTAATATCCCTATTGATTATTGTAGTGCCCTACTACTTATTTTTGTGTATATTTTGGAATATATATATATATATATATATATATATATATATACGTAATGATAGTTCTAATGACTGTTTATATATATGATATATAAATTACAATAATGAAATTGATGTTTTAATGGATTAACAATAATTAGTTGGAATTACGGTTATAAGAAATAAAGTTGTTAATACTTTCTTTGGATTTATTTTAGTGAATACTTTCTTTGGATTTACTTTTTCCGTAGATTGAGGACATTCTATCAAAGAAAGGAAGAGTTTAATGAAGTTGATCAGCATATGTTTAACGCCATCACATGTAACAACCATTTCAAGAATAATTAAGGAAATGAAATTCTCTAGGAAAAGGCTTTCTTTAAATCCTCAAGAGAAAAGAGCTGTGTTTGAAAGTGAAATATCTCCTGTTTTAAATAAAAATCTGATATTCCTTGATGAAACCGGTTTCAGTTAACATACCTGTAGTGGGTTCGAACACACTTTTCGTGTGAGGGAAACAAAAAATGAAAAAACCCCTACTACAAAATTTATTGAAATAAAAATATTCGTTTGCAATTGAGATTCCTCATTGTTCTACCGTTTTTGACTTCGACATTTTCGGTAATTCTGCTTATTCAAACAAAAAAAAACGTTTTTTCATTTGAATTTTATTTACGTTGATTTAATTATTTTTTTTTGATTTAAAATTTTTTTGTTCAACTAATTTAAGCATTTCTGATTAATTTTTTTATAGGAAAATGTGCTTCGAATAAATTAGTTGATTAATATTTTTTTTAGTAAAATAGTAAAAAAAATTGAATGTTATTTACATTATTGAAATTTGTAAAATTTAAATGATTTGATTATTCAAGGAAAATCGAAGCGCCACAATACCAGAAGAAGTTACGGGTATTCACTCGAAAATGCGAAAGCCTATATTACCGTTCCTGAGAAACAAAAGCTTACTATGTGCAAAAGGCGAAAATCGAATATAATTACATATCTTGATCTTTCAATTAAAATTTCGTTATTGAATTTATTTCTAACGTTCTTGTGCCATTCTATGAAGAAAATCCCACTAAGATACTTTTGATGGACATCGCTAGGATTCACCAACCAGCACAAGTTATCAGATTCCTAATATAAACAAAATTGCCAATAAATTCCTTGTTCCTTATTCTCCATAACTTAATTCTATTGAGTAATTTTTCTCAATGATAAAAGCTGGTTTAAAATCGGCGGTAACACAAATGTCAGAATTATCAATCGAGGAATGTTTAGATGAGGTTTGGGCTCAACAAAGTCGTTTTGAGGAACAATGCAAAGGGTTCTATCGACATATGAGAGAATTCTTGGCGAAAGCCAAATGAAAAGAACCTTTTATTTGAATAAATAATACTATTTCGTATTTTGTAGCCCTTGTTTAGAAATATATATTAGGTTTTAATGAAACATATTTTATGTTAAGCTTTTCTTTTTTATCTTTCATATGTCATAGATTACAGTATTTAATCAATGGGGATATAAAAGTGAATAACCCGGTATTATTGAATAAGGATCTCAAGACCACGATTTACTAACAGAAGAGAGAATCATTTCAGATAGTGATCTAATGAAGATTGATAAATCGTTGAAATATAATGCAAAAAATAAATAAAATTAAATAGTTATTTTCAATTTTATTGATATTAAATGAAGATCAAAGAAGTTCAAAATCTTTCTTTAAGGTGTCGCCACAAGAACCCTCGCTTCAACTTCACTGAATATGCTATACTTAGATTCTTTGAAAATGTTCTTTTCATCGAAAGAATTACTTATTTATAGAATGAGTCGGTTATGAAAACATCAAATAAATTAACTAAATATTTATAATCCTATAATAATTATAATTTTAATAACTATTTATTATTCATGAAGTCTGTTATGAAATGCAATGTAAAATAAACCACAGATGATTAATGATACCAACGAAGAGATTACTCACAAGTCTGGAGCGAGCGATACCCAGTGTATCAATGATGATTAGATAAAGGTAAAATAAAATGAATAATCGTTTGGTAATAATAATAATAAATATAATAATATTTATAAAAATAATGATAATAATAATACTAATTTATACCAAATAAAAGTCCAAAATCTACAAAAACTGGTTAATGGTGTTTAACCGTCCTTTCTCCATCCTTGGGCCTTTTCAACCCTTAAGACCAACTTTAAATAATCCTATTCGAATTTGAAGTATCTTTCTCAAAAGGTTAGACATTTGATAAAATATTGAATATTACTCGGGTGGAACAAATCGTCTAGAAATTCGGAAATTAAATACTACAAATTGTGAATTAAAACATATTTTATATTCACAAAAATAAATAAATAATTTATAACACAAATATAAACTAAAAATTGTTTTATTATTAACAAATTATTGATTGATTAATTAAAATTATTGATTAATTAAAGTAAATTATTAAAAAATATTTTGTTTCATACGTTTTATAAAAAATTTTTTTTATAATAATGATAATAATAATGATAATAATATTAATAATGATAATGATAATGCTTACATAACTTTAGTTGATTAATTTTTTTTTCTTGACCAAAAATTAATTAATTTTTGAAGAAATTTAATTTGATCAAATAAATACTGTATTTTCGCGCAAATAACCCGCATATTTTTTTCATCGCCAGGGACATTTAGAGTATGTAAAAACACATTTTATCCGCTGTTTATCATCCTGAAATGTTAGTTGTTATCATTTAAATTATTTTTAGGATATACCGCCTAGTTTTATACCCTGCGAGTAGCGTGGGGCGTAGATAAAATCACACATGACCTGCGGGTTATATGCGCGAAAATACGGTATTCTCCCCGTCATTTATTAATATAATGTTTTGGTAATACATTTGGTCTTGACCAACAGTTTCAGGTTCACATTGTACAGGTAGAAACGTGTTTTAATGTTCTGATAATGTTTTGTCATCGGGTCCATATGTAACTTTTGGCACTGAATGAGTGACAAATCTTTCGAGACAAGACCAGATTCGACCTGCTTTTGCCCAGACTTAGTTTTTTCATTTGTACGTCTAGATCCGTTGGCGTTATAAATCCAGGCATTGCCATCCGCATCACGGGATGGTGGTACCGTGATCATTGTAGCGGTATGACTTTCAGGTAATTTATTGTAGGCAAATTCGTTTGGCTTTAGTTTGGTATTCATTTTTAGAGAAATTTAAATTCGTAAGAAAACCATATTGGTGAATTTATGTAGTAAAACCATCAACATACTGTAAAGTAATTTAAAATATTTTTTTAGATAATTTTGGTATCGTACAAAAGATTAATCACAATTTCGAATACCTTGAAAGTTAATATAAAATTCTTAATTCCAATTAAATTGAAAGTTATAGTCAAATTAATATTATTCGCTGACTGAAATTGACTTCAGTATTTTTTTCGAAAATTTTGTGGGAATTTCGGTTCTGTACATCGGAATTGATTTATGTATTTTTAATTAACATTGCACATTGAATTTCGTTGTGGAGTGGCAATGAACGCAACAATGATAATGAACAAATAATAATTCAGAGTCCTCAATAAAACTGTAAAGAACATAATCTAAGTAAACCTAAACAATACATTGAAGAATATGTGTTTCAAGGTGATGCCTATCATATATATATATATATATATATATATATATATATATATATATATATATATATACA
>MQRK01219574.1:27090-46501 GCA_001938485.1 Girardia tigrina
ATATATATATATATATATATATATATATATACAGAATTCAATTAAGGATTTGAACAAATTAAAAATTAATTGTATCAATATATATGATATAATGTGCAGACTATCGTTAAGTACTTATGGATTCCTAAGTCAACTCTTCCCGAAATACTGATTTCTGAAAAGACTTAGATTGTGGAAATTAATGAAAGTTGGAGTACCAGATGAATTCACTGGATCACAAAATTCTCCAAATTGGAGGTTGCAACAATCATCTTCCTTGGTATGTATAATGGTTTAGTTTAAATTTAAGTTTCGCCAAAATAGTTTATTATTTTTTTTAATTTGAAAATTTAAAAGAAATAAATTAAAAAATTAAAATGTAGAGTAAAAATATGATAAAAAAATACTTATTTAAAATACGCTTACAGTAATAACAATCGATATATCTTAATAAAAGTTATGAACTAGGTTTAAATAAATTTTGAAATAAATAATTACGGGTTAATATTTTAAGAAATAATTTTTTTATGAAAGGGTTTATTGTAAATTTAAATTAATTGATTTTTATGATAAAGTTTAGTAAAAATGTTTGAATTAATTTAAAGTTTAAATTTCGTAAATTTTCAAAATTTAATCGAAAAATTTAATGAATTAAATTTGGGCGAAATAATTGAATTATTAAGAAATTTGTTTAAATATGTGAATTGTTGATATTAATAAATTTTGCGGTGTTAAATTATGACTTCGGAATTTGATAATACTGAAGGTGGCATAAACGCTACTTACAGTATGGATGCGATCCTGGTCTATATAAGCAGACTAGATGAAAATTGAGTTTTCAATGCATAATCCCTTAGTTAAGATCCAGTTGTGAAAATCTAAGAGGATAGTTATTCTAGCAATGAATTTTGAAGACACTACTTTCTGGGATTAATGAAGATTTGGACTGAAGTAACAGACACCATTCAACAGACTTTTGAAAATGGTTAAGTCAGGGGTCTTTTTATTAGTAGCTCCATGGTCCAAGATTGATGGGAACCGATGATTGATATTAATTACCTAATGTAATATATTTATGTACGTGAGTGGTAAAAACAAAGTATGACAAATAGGCTAAAGGATTAAGTATATATATACAATCGAATCCTTGAGCTCACTTTAATAAATATATCAATTACACAAAATTTAATGATAATTAAATATGTTATTAAATATTCACAACAAACAACTCTAACAAAAATAAAATGGAAAGTACAGCAATACATCCGGGTTTATCACAAAAGTTATTAAGTTATAAAATGACTTGAATAAATACATTCTGTATAATGGAACTGATTTCAGTGGTTCTTTAAATCGAATTATGGATAAGTAAATGGTTGTTGAATTATTTAGGAATGTTCTTTATTTAGACACAACAAAGTCTATTATCTAAAAACTACTGAGATAAATACAAATTTTAGAATTCGTTTAATAGAATAAGATGTTCTGTTTTGAAAATGTATATCAGGTAGCTATTTCTGAATAAATCTTCCTTTTTATATCCCGGAGAACGGCAAACCGTCAAAACAATATAAATTTAAATTCCAAATTAATAATGAATTGCTATGCAATTCTATTGATTTTTTATGATTCCAAATCTTGAATTATTATAATAGTACATATAGTTTTTATGCTGACTTTATTTCTGTTGTTCCTTGTTATTTTTCTTTCGTTCTTTGGTTTTCTTTCATTCTTACAAAAACTCTTCCAAAAAATAAAAAAATTATATGATAAAAGAAATAATAAAAAAACAAACATTAACAATACAATACATTTCAGACTATTACAATTAAGAATGAGCTAAATTCATAAAATATTCAGAAAGGCTGTACTAAATTTCATTAGAAACTGTCAGTGAATTTTTGAAATATTAAATAAAAATAAAACCGCGTTTCTACCTGTAGAACGTGAACCTAAAACTGTTGGTCAAGAACCAGTTTATTACCAAAATATTAAATTAACTAGAAAAGGACCAGTCATATATGACGGGTGAGCTGAGTTTTCATCTTTGAAAGTTTCTGCTTTAATTTTCAAATCGTCATTATTATAATTTGTTATTTATTGTTTCGAATTCTTTGTTGATTTAACAGTCAATCAATTGAATCGGCTCCCGGCGCTTTTTATCAAAGGCGCTGAACCATCTCGACGTAGACTATGCAGGTTTATCTCCACTTTGTGCAGATTCACTCTCTGTTCCTCCTCTATTTCGCATTTTATCAGCATATATATGATCTTAGTAAAATTTGAGCTGGAGCAAAAAACCGTGATACTGATGATAACGAAATTTTGCAAATTTAACCTAAATAGATTTTTAGAAATATAATTAGTAAATAAGTATAATTAGAAATATTTGTTGATATTATTTTTGTAATAACGAAAATTTGTAATTTCTACTAAATTGATTTTTAGCAAAGTAATTAGTGAATAAGTGATAAATATATCATTTATCAAATAAATTAGTATTTTCATAAAATTTTTCACTAAATTCCTTGTAAGAATCATCAAAATCGTCATTATTCGAAATCGGTGTAATTTAACCATTTAATGACTTGCACGGTTTTCGATCGATTTAATCGGCTCTCGGGCGTCTTTCGGCAAAGGCGCTGTACCGACAGAATTTTATTGATGCGGGCTATCCAGATTGACCACGTCCTTAAATGGATTCACTCTGGTTCCTCCGTAATTTCACATTTAAAAGCGTGACCGACAAACAAACAAACACACTTTTTAGACAAATATTATACATATAAATGACGGGGAGAATATTTATTTGATCAAAATAAATAAATTTTTTCCAAAAATTAATGAATTTTTGATATAAAAATAATAATTCAAAGTTATATAAGTATTATCATTATTAATATTATTATCATTATTATATAAAAATTTAGTTACAGAAACATGAAAAAATTTTAAAAAATAATTCACTTTAATTAATCAATAATGTTAATTAATTAATCAATAATTTGTGAGTAATAAAACAATTTTCAGTTTATATTTGTGCAAGAAAATATTTATTGATTTTAGTGAATATAAAAAGTGTTTCAATTCACAATTTGTAGTAAGTAATTAAACAAAAAAACAATTTTTATTAGAAAAAAAATTCATAAAAAATATTCCCGATATTGGAAAAATAATAATTTGCAAAGAAATGGAACAAAAGAAATAAAATTTTATATTTTTATTTTTTTGTGAGTCTTGTAAAAAAATAAAATAAAGAATAAATCATATTTGTTGGAATGAGATCGGTTTAAAATGTTAACATTGTTCGATTATTTCCATTGTTATTATTTTAATTAGTTAAAAAGTAAAATGAATTAATTTTTTTATAAAAACTTTTCAAACAAAATGTAGTTAATATTAATCATTTTTGACATTTTAATGCGTCTAGCCTCTCGCCTATTATATCCGTGTCATGAACAAATAACACCATTGTTCGGTCGGGCAGCCTGGACTCTCACCCCCCTCTTCTGCCAACACGACTCTGTGGCATCAAAATTAGGTTTTTCTACGGATTTTTACAAAAAAAAATAATCATTTTATTAAAGCTACTTAAATAAATCGACAGGTTCTTTTGTCACAAAATCGGTTTAAGTCATATTATTTCTATAAATAATGAATTAATTATTCTTTGAAAAAATTATTTATTTGTTTTATTTTAATTAGAGATTATTTACAATTTTTCATTATATTTATAAATAAATAATACTTAGGCTGTCCCAAAAGTCCTCAGATGGCATTTAAAAACACATTAATATTTTACCAAATTTAACCAAATTTGAACTGAATATTATTCAGACTGTCATAAATACTGTGTTAAAATTTCAAAGCATAAAATTTGAAACTTACCAAAAAATAATATTATTGACCAACAAAAAAATTAGATGCAGCGAATTTAAAAATTTATTTAAAAAAAATATTTTAAAAATTTCTTAAGTGTTGGGAGCGTGGGTGGTTGACTTTAAATTCGGCCTCCGTAGAACTCAACAGAAGAAAAGGAAGATTTACAATTTAGTTAATTGAAAACCTCCCTAGATGAATAAGTTTATTGAAGAGATTAAGAGAAAACGTAAATTTCAATTTCAATTATTAAATCAAATGATAACACAAGACAAATTTTCTTCGTAATAAAACTTTTATTTATATATATACCATGATTACAAATAAAGATTTTATTACAATTGAAATATGTTTCCTTAATGTGTAATACTTGATTTTTGAGGTGGTCACAGTACATCGACTGCAGACCACGAATAGATGAGTTTAATAATAATAAAGATTATTAATTTAGAATTTAAATAATAATAGATAATAATTAATTATTGATTTTAAAATATTTAAAATTTAATAATAAAAATTTATGATTAATTTCCAAGAACCCCACCCTGTGTGAAAATTAATCTCCTCCAATAGGCAATTTCAATTATCAAACAATTTCTCAATTTTTTCTTTGAACAATTCTTCTTCGTTATAATCAACAAAATCTACTTCAATGATTGGAAATTTTCCTCAATCTTCTTCACTATAATCGATAATATAGTCGACAGTCTTCGACAAATAAAATGATTGGAAATTCTTCTTCAGTCTTCTTCAATATAATATAATCGAAAGTCTTCTCCAAATAAACGGCAATTAAAATGATTGGAAATTCTTCTTCAATCTTCTTCAATATAATTCAATCGATAATCTTCTCCAAATAAACGACAATTAAAATGATTGGAACTCTTCTTCAGTCTTCTTCAATAATATAATCGGCAACCTCTTTCTCGTCGGCGAATTGGCTAAAAATCTTTTAAAAGAAATCTTATGAAAAAATAATTATTACCTAAAAGTCTTTTAAAAGAAATCTTATGAAAAAATAATTATTACCTAAAAATCTTTTAAAGGAAATCTTATGAAAAAGGGTTTCTACTATTGTTATTTATATATTATTTTTAAGGATACGTAGCCTGCGTGGCTAACGCATAAAAGAAGAAAAGGGTGCGTGGCCTGCGCACAAAGAAGTGATCCTAACCTTTTTAATATAATATAATAGATATTTTAAACTTATAAACTTAAAAAATAAAATTAACCTTAAAAATAAATATTAATAATATTTAGCTTAACGATATAAATAATGTTATTTAAAAATATTTTAAACTTGAAAATAAATTTAAATATTTTATAATAGAATATAAATAACATCGTCGTATTATTTATTTAACATATTAAATAATAAATTGTCTTTATTTACAATAAAAATGATAATAAAATAATTAAAATAAACAAACATAAATAAAATAAATAAAACAAAAACACATCCCCAATATAAGCAACAACATATTCACCATTGTTGTCAATAACCAACTGACAATAGATAAAAAGTTTATTTAGTTGATTTTTTAATATTTCTGTTGATAAAGAATTAAAAAAGAATTTACAAACTTCTTCAATTTCTTCATGTGATTTGAAAACATGATTTTTAAAACTTTTCTTCATTTTTGAAAACAAGAATCTGTCACACAGATTAAAATCTGGACTATAGGGCGATTGATAAATTTTTTCAATTTTTCTTCTTTCAAAAAAAGAGTTGTTTCTTTTCTAGAATGAGGTCTTGCATTATCATGCCACCACTTAAGTTCCTTTAGCTTGATGCTGTTAGATCTAAGTTTCCGCCATTTTTCACCGGTATTATGAACAAAGTTCACATACACCTCGGAATCAATCTTGGTACCATATGACAGTGCTTTTACATTAAAACGTTTGTTGCAGGTAAAGGTTACGAAAACAAGAGATTTTTTATCAGTCATTGGCGATGGCTTTATCACTTTTGGTGGAATATCATTAGAAGGAATCCAAACTTTGTGATCTTCTTTCTTTCCTCTACCTTGGAAAAAGACTCATGTCTCATCCTCGATCGCTATGTTGGAAGATGCTTCATCACCCATCTGTGAGATTACATGGCGTATATGCTTTGCAGTGTTAATGCGTTGTTGTTTATTAGCAGCAGAAAGTTCGTAAGGAACCCAAACAGAGGAAACTTTTTTGTAATGAAGTTTTTCACGCAAAATTTTGTGGACTGTATTTTTGCCTAAAGAAAGTTCATTTTCAATATAACGCAAAGACACATTTGTAGCTTCATCAATCACTTCTTTGACTGCTTTAATCTTTTCATCGTCTATTAATGATGGCCTGCCACTTCTTGATGAATTGTCGAAGGACGTCCGCTTTTCTTTTTTAAAATTAGTCAACCATTGTTGAATAGTTTTCAGTTCTGGGTGATTTACGTCTTCCAATGCCTACTGAAGTTGCTGAAGAATTTCTGATGCAGAGAATCCTCTTTTACTTTGAGTTAGAACAAAAAAACGTTGGCAACATTTATTTGGTTCCATTGTTAAAAACCACTTGATTTGAATTTGTTGCACTTTTAAAATTTCAATACTTTAATAAAACAAAATTTTACTTTTTTAATTTTATGCTTTGAAATTTAAACACAGTATTTATAACAGTCTGAATAATATTCAGTCCAAATTTGGTTAAATTTGGTAAAATATTAATGTCTTTTTAAAGGCCACCTGAGGACTTTTGGGACAGCCTAAGTAAAATCTAATAAATAAACAAGAAGGTCGAACTTGTACGACTCACTCTACTTTTCAGACCTGTATATTACAATCCCGTATTATATTTATTAAAATTTAAGTAATAGAAAATCACAAAATAGCAAAATACGTATAATAAAGTTTCATTGGTAAGTTTTAAGACTAACCTTAGACAGATCAAGATTTTATATTTTAGTGGCCAGTAACTAACACATGTTCGTTTAAATAAATAAAAAATTCTCAATTCACAAAATAATCATTAAACAAATTTTAATATTAATCAATTTTACTTTTTCTTTCACTTTTAAAATAAAAAAACCTTTTTCACCGATAAATTTTTTTTTCTATTAAATATAAAACATTGTAATTGATTTAGATTAAATTAACCGACAACAATGGAACAAATCAATGCTGTAAATTATTTTTTTTAATTAAAAACAAATTAATACCGTGAATTGATTTTGTGAGAAAAACAAATTGTTTTAATATACAAATAAATTTTTCGATACTTCACATTTTCTATTATAATAATTATATAATTTTTTAACGAAAAAGTTCCCGTTAAAAACATGTTCGAATTGAGAATAACTCCTTGAATTTATGCTTTGGATGTTTGATTGCCTTAAATGACGATTTTATCGACCAACACCAATCAAATAAATCGTTCGATGAGAAAACGCTATTGTAGAGGCTTATTAATGAAAAAAAATAATAAAATAAGTTTGATAACTTGTAATTGCCTTTACACTCATATTTCGTCTCGAAGAAGTGTCATTTCTTTTTTGAAAATTACGAAGATTCATGAATGTTCAGTTGTTGATTTATTGTAAAAAAAAGAGAAAGGATATTTTTTACGTTTTCGAACAAATAACACTTTGTTAACGTCGAAAAGAAAAAAAATCAAAATAATTAAAAAAGAAAGAATAATTAATAATTAACGTACTATAATAATGTATAATAAGGTTTAAAAAAATAACCCTAGAAATATTGATAAATTAAAAATCGATTAAAAAGAATTAAAATTCCGAATCTTTTCTCTATCAATTCTCGCATAGAATCGTCCCATTTCTTGAGGCAATTCATTCTCCCGACTAACCGTTTCGATCTCGGGAATTTCTCCATCTCTATCTTCAATATCTCGCGGTCGGTTTTTTGAATTCCGTCGGCAGAATCTTTCGCGATAAAGACTGTTTGAAATCAATTCTTAAATCCATCGAATTATCAGATTTAGTTCGAATACTTTTGACGATCATTCTCAACGACGACAATTTCAAGTTATCAAAATTCAAGTGGCCGTCCTGTCTTTGTCGTTTTCCTCAATCAGTCGAATCTCCACAATCCATTTCTATTCGAAGAATATTTAAAGTAACATTTTTTTGTTATTCCATTGTTTTCTCCCACTGACCTCGTTTCTTTTGTTATTCGTGATTTGATTTAATTGTCTTTTTTTTATTCTGTCTGTTGTTGTTTATGAATTAACATTTTGTTTTATTGTTTGATCTTTTTCTTTTTTTTAGTTATTTATTCTATTGTAAAGGCAATAGAATAATTCTATTGTAAAGGCAATTTATAGTTATCTAGCTTAAAGTGGCCTTCACAGCTATCATCCATCATTTTTAGATCAAAATAAACTGTTGAATTCGAATAATATCGGCCGCAATAGTAACAATAATAACAATTGGAGACGACGAAGAGAACATTTTCTTAAAATCAGTGAATTGAGGGCAGTGAACAGTCACCACAGTAACTCGTCTGTCAATTCATCAAATTTCAACATCGATAATCAGTCAAGACGATAAGCGACCGATTTGCCGAGAATGACACGATCGAGTTGCGAACTCCGGTGACAACACGCGATCAATTCCAACTGTGATGGATAACCCCACAGTATCCAAGTGCCATCAAAATTCGGTAAATTTTTACTGTTCACGGTGCTTTGCTCTCGATCCAAATCCCAGGATCCATTTCCGGCGATTGAGCCTGCCGAAGTCTTACGAAGACGATGCGGTTCCCTCTCCACATATATATGTTGCGGTCCACTATTGATTAAGTCACAGTCAAAAAACACCTTATAAACAACACCCCATAAAACAAAAAATAACCAGAAAAAAGAAAATATTGTTATGCAATACATATATTTAAACACAAAAATCTTTTTGCAGACGCCATGTTGGGCATGAGAACAACCCCGAGAGTGGCCGACGACGCTCGTGGACCATGAGGAGAGTTGAGAGTTCTGAGAAAGAAAATCATTAAACACGAACCCGGAAAGTGATAAAACCACGTACCAGACTATCCAGTAACATTATGAAGTCAACAAACCTTTTGCCGGTTGCTCTTCACGTGTTGAGCCCATGATTGAGAACCCCGAACTGATAATCCATTCGTGACCGAAGTTATGAGTCTTGGAAAGAAAAATAATTAATTAGAAAGAGGCAAAGATTAATAAAGTCACTTCCAAGACGATCCGTCAACATTATGAGGTCAACAGACCCTTCACGCGTAGCCCCGAAGATGGCGAATTCCTGAAGGTCACCCGCAAAACTTTTACGCGTTCCCCTGAAAAGATATACCCCTGGGAAAAGATACAAATTAAATAAACAAAAACAAAGATTAATTAAAAAATTACCGTGACTCAGGCCGCGATCTAAAAATAAATTCAGATGACCTGAATTGCCCGCATGCAGACTCGAAGAATGACGAGGTGGACCAACACACAACGCTGAAATCTATAATAAAAATAAAATTTCAAAATTTTAAAAATTTATTTGAAGGCACACTCACTTGGTCATCCAACCATTAGCAGCGAAAAATCCAGACGAGTAGCTGGCGTTGGGTGATTGGTGGAAATGAAACGAAGGGGTGTCCATCCAACATTATAAAAGAGACGACCACTTCGTCACTGACTGAACATTTTAGACACATTGAATTTGACATATTAAAATTGATAAACCTATTTTTGACACGTTTGAACTCCAAGAGCACGTTTTAACGCGATAGTTTCAAGCAGCCGAAGAACAACACAGAAATCCGACGATAATTTGGGAAGAGAAAGAAACATACTTGACCATTCACGAATCAATTCGAACCAACTTCCTCCGTACCATTTTTGGCGATTATTGAAGCTAAATCAACGTAATTATTTTATTTGTACAGGGTTTTAATGCTGATTTAATAAATGTATAAATTGATAAATTTTGTTTTTATAAATTTTAATTAATAGAAAAGTTTTAACCTTTTTAGCTACTACAAATAGATTAAGTACCGTCGTCGTCGCCGCCGCCGTCCCTCGTGTAATAATGCCTCAGCTTGAATTGTCGTCGAGCGCATCGCCAGAAGATGAAAGAGACAAACGATCCCTGTAATTATCGACGTAAGGTCGATACCCATGTCCGCGTTTATAAACAATAACCATGTCGAGTCGTGGCTTGAGGAAATGGGACCGCAAGTGCGCCCGTGGCGGGGAATATAATTTTGCTAAGAAATACCTTAGAGTTTGTTTTCACAGCGCCGCGGCAAAATAAAATTAATGTGATATAACAAATAATAATTTATTTCTGAATTTTGAGTTTTACGATTTAATGTATAAATGAATTTTAACGATTTTTCATGATATTTTTAATTCGATAGAGTTTTACGATTTAATGTATAAATGAATTTTAATGATTTAGTGTATAAATGAATTTTAATAATTTTCATAATATTTTGAATTTTATTTAATCTGACGACTAAGTTAAGGTGAAAGTAAAATTTTAAGGTAGATTTTGAAGAAATGACTTATGATTGAACCAACGAAATTCGAATTTATCTATTTAGTATCGATTTATTATTTTCTGATCCAGTTAATTATTTAACGAAATTTTATTTATTAGATATTTAATAATGTCTTGAAAAATAGTTAAGGACCGTTTCAGGAGTTACTCAGGATTTACCGAAAATAGAATAATGAATTTCGTAAGAACACTTCGCACCATAGTATCAATAATAACATTTTCACTTATTAACGATAATAAGTTTGATCTTTTAAATTGGTCAAATATTGTTTTGATAATTATAGGAGTTGAATTAATTCGAACTCCCTCTTAATAACATCGTTCGTGATGAATTCTAATAATTTCGATGTCGATTTGATAATGACGATTACAATGCTAATTAGCGGATAAATTTAATCTTCCAGGCAGCGCGGGAATTAATAATCCGGCGTAGCCCGATAACTCATAGCACATTCGGTAAAAACTAACGATAAGGAGATGCTGGTCGGTATACCGAGAGATAGTTATGCTAAACAGTAACAACGGCACATATTGACATCCTAACAGATAAGATCCTCGGGAGCGCAACAATACTATAAATTACCGAGTGACATAACGATGCCGCAAGTCTAATCCTACACGACAGAATACATTGCCTTAAGTTTCTAAAACAGAAATACATAACAATGCTGCAAGTCTAATCCTACATGCAGACACAACATTGCCATAAGTTCCATACTACATAATAAACATAACAGTGCAATAAGTTTTATATCATACACAATAGTACAGCGGGTTGCATATTTTAAGATATCATCCCCGATCGATACTGAGTTAGGTGGGGGGTCCATAACTCATCCCGCCTTTATCAGAACCCGATGGCCCTTCAGACTCGGCACTGCTAGGCAGATGTCGAGCGAGAAGAAGCATCCGACCCATAGCTACAGATAGCAAACTAGATAAGTATCAAGGTGAGTTATAAAATATCATAAATTGAGATTGGGTTGTGGCTGACCCTTAATAGCCACTGGGGGCTCTGAGTCTTTGAAAATGTTTAAACTCAAATGGGTCGTGACATATAAATACACTTGGACCTCCTATCACACGATCTTGATGAATTCTAACTACCAAAAGAAGAGGAAGACCCTTTTAGGAATTCAGATCAGACTGATAGCAGAATTAGGCAGATGCATGGTTGCGACGTCGTGGCGTTGGTAGGGGATGGATAATTTTTACCTTACCTCGGTGGGCTTTTGAGAATCGATCATATCTCTCGTGAAAATCCTCCTGCAAGGCAACAAGACTGATCTTTGTATTGGTAGAAGAAACAACAGCCTCTGACGGAAAATGATTATAACCTCTGATGTGTTTATGACAATTGACCAGTTTCAGTTGAAATAAGAAAAAGCTTCTTCAATTAAAACAAACTAGTATCCAACATTTTATCCCACACGTATTTGATGCCATCCATAATTATGGATGGAACCGATTATAATTGATTCTATGTAAATATTTGTCGCTACATTCGACACCAAATTATCGAATTTTCCTAAACTCTCAATCGTCTCTGAAACAAGTTTCTTTCGGTCTGCAGACCCCAACACCTTTCTCCCTACTAGGTGAATTAAATATTTTCGGAGTTCGCGAAACAAGGAAAAATAGTCAAAAAACAATAATGATTTTACTTTAATATATTTTTTCATGTTTTCTCATTTTTTAATTCTTTAAACACAGTTTGTGTTACTGTTTGACTCCTACATATATGTATGAATAAAACTTCACAAGATCAATTGGCTCTTTGCTTTAGAGGTGCGATGACTTCTTTACTAAGAATTATTACGTATCTTTTAATTGGGAAAATTTGAAAGGTCTTCGGATCAACTGACTTGGGGTAAGTCTATGTTAATTCTTTAATGTTTGATATTCGATATTCGAGTTTTGAATGGACTTCGTCCCTGAGAAAAAATGTTTACAATTACTTACTGAAGAATTATTGTCTAGGCAGGATTAGATTGATTGGTATTTCGATTTAATGTTCTTCTTTTTTTAATTTGGTTATTTTGAAACTATTTATCAAATAATTTAGGAACCGGAAATTTACAATAAACTTAATAATTAATTCGTTGCCAATTAAGTTTATTGATTATTTTTTTCATTGATTATTTAATTTCATTTTCTAATTATCATAGTAATTTAATAACTTTTCTTTTTTATCTTTTTTTCTCTTTGTTGTTTCCCTTTCTTATCTTTCATCAAAATAAAAAAGACAAATAAATAAATTCGACTACAAAAAACAATAAAAATGCACACAGACATACTAAAAGACAAATCCAAGAACAATGATCGACAACTTTCAAAGAAAGGAACATAAATATATAAATTTTAATATTTTCAATATAAATAAAGATAATTGGTCAAGACACTCTGCATAGTGTTCTTTGTAGAAAAAGAGAGGTTAAATTGGTTTCGGTTCTGGATAGTTTTAAATTGAAGTTACACATGATTATGTGATCTGTGTTACGCTCCTCCCTGGGAAACTAGATTGGTTAAAGTCCGTTAATTGGTTAACGAAACTTACAGGGCTAGTAATCCTGTGTGTGGATGTGTAGAACGCTTTGAAAACCCAAACAAGGGGTCCGGAAGGACACGAAGTCACTAAGCTCCCTATCGGTTCCGGCGATCCAGGAACAAAACGCGGAAGATGAAAGGTGGGAACCTGGAATGTGCGAGGATTAAACGACGAGAAAATACTTTCAATAAATGAGGCTTTGAAAAGAACGAAAACAGAGGCGTGTATCCTGACCGAAAGGCACTTCTGGGGAAATGAAACTACTGAATACGACGGATGGCAAATTCTCCAAAGTGGCTGTGACACTGGAGCACGAAGAGAAAGAGGAGTTGCGCTAATGATCAGAGAAGATGACCCGACCAAACAGGATTTTAGACCAATTAATGATCGGCTTTTTATTTGCCGGTACATCAGGAAATTAATTATACTAATCGGAGTGTATGCCCCGACGAACTGCGGGTATACAGATGAGGAAAAGATAATTTATATCAGAAGCTGCAAGAGAAGATCGAGAAGGAGAAGAAATTCTCGAGAGAAAAGAAAATGGAACTACTACTTGGAGGAGACTTTAATTGTAGGTTGAGGAGCACTGAAGAGTACAAAGCAGTTGCAAGTATCTACGTCACTGGAGTGAAGACGTCGGAGAACGGGGAGCTGCTTACCGAGATGGCGATATCATGTGTTGAAAACACCTTTTACAGGAAAAAACCTAGCCAGAGAACGAGCTGGACTCACCCAGCAACATCTAGGAGGTCATTACTGGATCTCTTTCTTATTGAAAGAAATCGAGCTAAGAAGTACACTGACATCTGAAGCTACTCAGGATTTGACTGCGGTTCCGTCCACGATCTGCTAGTTATAACTGCCAGAGTCCGAGAAGAAGGAAAAAGACTGATGAGGATAAGAAACGACAGAAACACAGAGCAAACACAAAATACCAGATCAAGAAGCAATCATGAAGAAAAAAGAAACGATAATCGAAATATTTCCACATGTTCAATTTTCAGATACCGATTGGAAGTCTACCAATCAAACGATCTGCGATATGGTCCGAGGAGCAAGCACAAGATCAAAGCAAACTCCCTCAAATTATACGTGGCTACATGGCCATCTATGGAGTTAAAGATATACATTAGAGAAAAATTGGCGAGACGCACTGAGTTTGTGAGGAATAGAAACAATGACACTTTTTCTTGGTAGAAATCAAGCAGAATACTTCTTCAGAAGAATATCAGAAGATGGAAACGTGAAAGAGTTGAGGCTCTAGGCAAAAAAATGAGAAGATACTCAATAATGACGGAGAAGGAAAACTGAAGGAGCTCATTACGGAATTACGTATCCTCTCAAAATCACAATCGTAAGAGAACACTCTGTGTACTCCCTCGGACCCTATTAGGAACAAGGAGCTGATCAACTATTTCAATAATCGTTTTAGGGCTCTATTAGAGCAGAAGGAACGGATTGATGTCGCTAGAGACACTCTAAATCTCGATGATTTGGATTCTCCTCCAACGAGAGAGGAAATAGCAGAGGCAGTGAAGCAGTTGAAGAGTGGGACAGCCGCGGGATCTGATGGATTTATCCCTGGAGTCTATAAGTGGGGGTAATGGTGCAAGAGCGGGCGCAGCAGTTTTGTGGCTGCGCGCGCCGGCAGCGGGAGTGATCATCAGGTCGGGGGGGGACAAAAATATTTGAAACTCACATAAACCCATTTTCACAGTGCCAGAAGATGCCTGACGAATCCCTCCAGCACTCAGACCGCGATAAAAGGCAAACACCCCCTCTTGAATTTGAAGACGCATTTTTGTAGTGTCGATCGGATCGAACTCGAGACCGATCGACGAGCGATTGTTATCGATCGCGTTCGATTGAGCATAGAATTTCGACTGAAAAATCGTCGGTAACCGTTTCAATTTGACAGCTTTTTGTCGGCCCATAACAGACGCTAGTCCCCGGAATTGATCGAGTCCTTGGTGCAAGCGGCAGGTCGATTGCACGTTGAGTAAATTCGGCCATTTCTGATTCCAATCGGAGCGGCTGATTTTTGAGATGATTTCCGCGATCAAATTGACAAATTTCGAGCATAATGGCGCGTTCATTTGGATAGACGAGTGGAGAAGCTGTCGGAGAATGATTTCATTATCACCGTCGGAAAGCTGACGCTTTTTTCCAGCGTTTTTCGATCAGATGTTTCAATTGTATTACGGCGAAAAATCGATGAGATTCTTCAAGGCCGCAGTTGAGCAAGGACGATGTCGAGCAGAATGACAGAAATGTTCAGTTTAGTGAATAAAAATTCTCGGAGTTCATTGATATCATTCACACCGTTAATCCTCACATCCAACATTACAAATTCAAAAATTGCAAAGTCAAACAGCAATTACGACTTTTCGATTCCACAAAAATATATTTTCAATAAAAATTCTCCCGCAAATCTCTTTACAACAATCGATTTTTAAAAAATATGGTGACTTTCACTTTTTTATAATCATAACCTTCGCGCCGATAATAAGTAAATTAATACATTTAAACAAAACAAAACAGTTAACTTAATTCGATAAAATTCGAATGTTGGTGAAATAGTTTTGATTTATACACCAGAAACAGAGAGATATTTTTGAAAACAGACACTATTTTCAATTTCGATGGTTCATTACCGATAATCGATAAACATTTCAGACAACCGAAATTACGTTTGGGATTTTTCAAAATAAACGAACCAGTTCTTCGTTAGCATTTCAAAGATCGTCTGATTACGGAATTTGATACGTCAGAACTCATTGATTCGGGGATCAGTTTCAAAGATTTCATATAAAACGTAATTGATTTCAACAAAAAATTCCAAAAGATTGACAATTGTTTATTTGTTAAATTGAACGAATCTTTCATTTAAATTTTTTTATAAGCATGATTTTGATTTATTTGAATAATTTTGAAACGATTTCAGACTTTCTGAAACAACTTTTACATTTCTTATAATAATCATCGCAAACGGATTTCTTTGATTTTATCGATAAATTGATTTTATCGCGAAACAGTGGGTGTGTGAAATTACTAACCCTACTGGAGGAGTGCTTTAGGAACATGTAATATTCATGTAATTCATGTAATATTATAACCCAAAATATTTTTTCCTAATTTATTTTGACTAGATTGAATAAAAAAATAATATGATCAAATTAGTCAAAATAAATTGGAGAAAAATATTTTGGGCTATAATATTACATGGATTACTGAAATTAAAAAAATCGTGTTCAAAGGGTTAAGTGAAAATAATAGATTTATTATTTAAAATAAATAAAAATTTATTCTCGAATTTTTTTGACTATTTTTTTTCAATTCCAAATTCATAGTAATAGAAAAAATCGTTTTAAAATATTTTCGAATAACCCAATTACAGAAAATAAATCCAGAATAAAACCAAATACGAATATATAAAAATAAATAAATTATTAATTTAAGTAATTAAAAAAACATTTACATATGCCGTCGTAATTATTCATAATAAATAAAATTAATATTAAATTGAAATTACACAATATAAATTATATAAAATATTATTTATTAAATTTAAGTTGTTTAAACTATCTTTATAAAGACTTTATTTATGAGTCATAGAGGATGATAATTTTATATTAGGGAACTGTGTCATTCTTGTACGGAGACTCGATGAATTTGATTTTTACCATTAGATCATATATTAATAATGTATATTAAGTATATCCAATTGCTCTGTAAGTTTTATTTAAGTATAGAAGTGGAAGGTAAGACGAAACAGGTAACCGACTGAATGAAGGTTTCATGTGTTTCAAAGCAAATATAAACTGTAGAACATGAAGACATTATTCTTTATCGACATTCCCAATGTCTCATTCGAAAATATTGAAATCAAGCATTCTCTAAATGGATAAATGTGGTAAATGTCTTAGGGACAAAAGAATTCGAATGTGAATTGCTAACAAAACTCGACTAAATCGTCTGATGTGATTGAAGTTTTTGTTCGAAGTGATTCTGATTAAGATGATCGTTATTAATTCCATTGCAATTGATAATTAATATATTAAATTAATATATTGAAATTTGATTAAATGTTTGTTTTTGATTATTATTAATTATTCTTTTGAAATCGATTTAAGCTGAAAATTTGTTTGTTAATTGATTATTTAATTTTTATATATAATCGATTTATATTAATATCGAATATTTGAAGCAATTCTCACGTTTGGAAAATAAGATCATTGGAAATTTTAAAACTTTTTTGTACATGAATTTATTTTATCCCATCAATAATTGTAAATGATTTTGAATGATTAATTTATATTTTAATCAGTAAATATTATTTGTTAAAATGAAGTAAAATAAATATAGATATAAATAAATATTTTAAAAATGGCTTTCAAATTTCCAAATGGAACGACAACGGTTACTAGACATTCAAAAGTGGGACAATTAATATAATATTTATAACATTATTCTTGCTATTAGACCAATATCGATATTGAACAATTAATTGATGATTTTGTCTTTCACAATGAACGAATAGATTTTGATACAAAATTAACTATTATCCGTTTGATTAACGATCCTATTGTTGATTATTTTCACATAGAGTTAGGGTATCATCCGTCGGTTTTAAAAATATGTTGTATAAAATTGATGTTCAATGATAAAGTAATGGATAGAGAGAGTCTAAATGATTTGTTTTGGGAAACAATGTCGGATAGATTAAATTCAAACAGCAAGGTAAGTGGGTGGATAGATAACATCAAAAACAGTTTCAAATTATCATCAGACGAAGTAAAAGGTTTTAGTAAACGATGTTTACTCTGTAGTTTTTGTGGGGTTAATCAGGTTTCCGTGCTCTATTTACCATGCGGACACATAATAAGCTGTACCGAATGTTCCAACGAAGAAAAAGTATGCATGTCCTGCGGCGGTGACATCTCCGAACGACACAATATTTATATTTAATTCAAAAGTCACGATAAAATTCTGATGGTAGTCATGCCCACCGTGTCTCTGAAATATCTGGCACTAATACCAAAACATTAGCAGATCTCCAAACATCAATCTGTATAAATTAATAGATCTTAAGAGGGTAGATGAAGTTAATATGACGTCCCGATTTGAAATAATAGTTTTAATTCTAGTCACTAAATACCAATAAACATAAACAAATAAAGTTTTGAACTTAAATCCTGTATTTGATTTCATCCCAAAATTTGATGAATGATACAATAAAAACGATTGAAATCAAAATAAAAGTCAATGTAAAGAATATTTTCAAACAATGTCTTTGTACCGGGACCACCAAACTGTCACCATAACCTTCTTTTGGTAGAGTTTCGGTTTCGGAAAGTGGTGACGAGCCTCATCGCGGTCCAACCATTGTGCCAAACGTCGCCGATTGTCGTACAGAATCCACTTCTCATCACACGTCGCAATCCGATTGCTCTTGTTGCGCAGAAGTGCAAAAGACACCTCTAAACGACGATTTATTTGACTTTCGTTCAATTCGTGCGGCATTTATGGAGCTTTTTCGACTTTCCAATTCGCTTCAAATACCGAGTGACGGTTGAGGGATCAACGTTAAGCTCTTCTGCGAGTGCTCGAAAAGTTAAATCAAATGGTAATTTAGTAATTAAACACAAATAACCCCATTTTAATTTTATATTTTTATTCGAAAACATATTTCGCCACTTTTGTGGCATCTTCAGTTCTGTAGTTAATTAGAAAGTTATTGTTTATATAGAAAGATGACCATTACGTCACAGTGTGTTACGTCAAAAGACTCTAATATGATTGGACGAATCACTTTGCACATTTAGACTCGGTTTACAAAACTTTATCAAGAGTGCTTCAGTAATTGTTCTTTCATAATTGTGATCAAAGTTACTAATCAAAACCCGAAAATCATTATCAAATACTCTCCTTTGAGTTCCATGACATTTCACTATGTTGTCGAAAATTGAGATTTTTATACTTGATTGGGTATGTTCTGCAATTCTAGTATAGAGGTGACGATTTATCTCTCCAATGAACAAGGATTCACACTTGTGACATTTATATTTGTAAACTAAATTTGCTTTCATACCAAATTGTGTTTTAGATTTATTTGAGAAGTAATTAGAAATTTTATTAGTTAGAAACAATATTTTAATTGTAACACTTAATGGAGCCTGTTTTTCTAAAATTCGCTTAAAATCCCTAGCACCTTCGGAATAGCCTTTTTGTACCGGCTCCCCCCTTTAAAAAAATTGGTGCGCCCCCTTAAAAAAATTTTCATTCATTTTTTTGTGACAGCTTTTCGATTATTTTGGTTTGTATTCAAAAATGATATTTTGGAAACAGCTGCATGCCCCCCTTGCGCCCCCCCCCACAGGTTGAAAGCCACTACGTCACAGTGTGTTACGTCAAAATACTCTAATATGATTGAACGAATCAATTTGCACATTTAGACTAGGTTTAAGAAACTTTATCAAGAGTGCTTCAGT
>MQRK01219574.1:51738-95166 GCA_001938485.1 Girardia tigrina
AATCACTATTAAATAATAATAAATTTATTATTAAATAATATTAATACTGTTAAATAATAATAAATTTAAATATTGCTTAAATAAAATATTTTGGTATTTTAAATTCATCAAGTGTATTAAAAATCGTAACCTGTATTTCAAATAATAAAAATTGTATTTTAAATTTAAATATTGATAATAAATAATACGTTAAACTCTTTTGTTTGGTTAAAATAAATTTTGATTTTATACTGATTTTAAATTAAATTTTATCAAATAATATAATACTAATCTATAAAATTAATGAAAAAAATTTTAATTTCTAAAATCGCATTTTAATAAATAGTTTATCAGTATTTATAATTCCATATTTTTATGTATAAGAAATTTGGTCGAAAGAAAACATAAAGTTCATCAAGAAAAAATGTTTAAATAATTGTTATTTGTATTATTAATAAATTTTTGGTGTTAATGATTTCTAATATTGATCAAGAACCCAACATATTGTTTCATCAAATATTTAATTATATCGTGTAAAAACAGCAGGACAAGACACTACAGGTACAACATATCATATGTCAATAAATAAATAAAATAAAAAAAGTATAAAGATAAATTATTTGCAAATTAATCTTGGACCGTAAATATCATAAGTTATTTTTTACATTTATTTTGGTATTGTAATTCAAATGGGATTTTCGGTATTGATTTTACATTCAATATAATAGTATTATATATTAGCACCATTGTTCAGTGCAAGTCTTAAAATTGTTTAAAAGTCACATAAGTCAAATCTGAAAATTTGAGATTCGAAAATTCCTGGTTACGATTGACAGGGAAATATCTTTTCAAAGAATTAAGATAAAAGAGAAACTCTTAACAATGTTACACGAGTTTCCGAATTTTACCTCATGTGCACTTTGCAGTAACGTTTTATAAGTGATTTTATCATAGAAGATGGATATTTTATTTGAACTTCTTTTTATGATCAAGTACGGAAAAGTATCAATGTTAAGATACTTATATATTTTTGTCAAACAAGCTTCCAATAAGATTCTATAACCATTGCGGCGTGATGTAAGGCGAAAGAAGAATTTTTGAAGTCGTCAATCACCTCAATATAGATACATATTAGATTCTTATAAGGAAATACAGATAACTTTTTATAGACTAAATAATTTATTGGTGTAAATAAAATGTTATTTAGGAAACATGTGTGTGTATAACATAGAGCTGGGGTCGAAATGTCTGGTACCAAGCTGTAACGTCTTCTATATTTGTGTTGTTTATTCATGGTTTTCTACCTTCAGATTTTATTTGTTGAAATTGAGACTTTTGTTTGTGCTTAGCAGCTAAACATTTCTGTGGTGTATCTTTATGCAAGATGCTTGGCGATAAATGTACTAAATCTGTTAGTCTTTTGAAGACAGCACCTACAACCATCGGATTCAAGATTCCTTGAAGATTGAGGAATATTCAGGTGATATAATGATTTTAGTGTTAATGTTTTAGGATATTCCTAAATTTTTCATCATCAAGTGTAGCTTAATCACTTCTTACATGAGATGATCAGAATATGGTTGATACACAATGAATTACATGATAATCAATTTGTCATCATTGCGAATATGTCTGGAATCTGGTACTACATGATCGTATTTTTCACAGTTTCTCTAAAACTGCTTTTATTTCACACTGAAGCTGATCGGATCTGTGCCACTTGACAGAATCCGATATTTTACAGTGCAATAATTGATGTCATTCGTGTTATTGTAAACTATAAATAAAGTGATAAAGATGTAAGAATAAAGGGCAGACTAAAGGCTCATATAACACCTAATAAGATAATAAGTATTATAATAATTTCTTATCCGTTTGACATATACAAAGTCTACGCTATTCATGCAATCATATATAAAGTTTGTGTTTTAAACCGGTACTCTTTGAGACCTCAGAGATCTTCACAGTCATAAATAGATCTAAATAATATCCTGAATTTTTACAGTTGGTTGTACTCTTAAACGATTTGGAGTATTAAATCATAAAAGGCAAACAAATTGAAGCTAGAAATATTCGAAAAAATGATAATCACATAACGCTAAAAGTGAACTTAATAAAAATGGAAGTTAAGCCTGAGTCGTCAGAACAAAACAAGTTGCAGTAAATCGATCTGATTGAAAGAAAATAAGAGGAAGAAGACGGACTGTAATCAAGAGCAAAAGAATTCAAAATAATCTTTTCAGCACTTATAATAAATTTTCTGACAAAAGCAAAATACTGGCAATGTGAATGTGTTACGAGTACAAAAGGAAATATGTACGAAGAATAAAATTGCTGCCGCAGTATGATATAAGGCACAATATGCATTAAGAGGAATCTGTTTAGATCAATACACTAGAGCGAGTATCAGGAAACATAAAAAACTCAACGAGCCATTCTGTATTGGAAGTAAAAGATACGCGATAGATGTCAGCAGATCTACTGGTCTTGAATTCATCATCATGCTGTGACACGGGTATTCAATGTGTAACAAAATTAGCATTCCTGTTTTTTTCAGAATGAAAAGTACACATAACAAGAAATTAAAATTGAATATTATTTTTATGAATATAATTTTAACATCTTTCTTATAATCTGGAACAAGTGTATGTTTTATGTATTGTCTATTGATATTCTATAAATCCTTTTTACTTAAAATTTCAGAAGGAATGTTCAACGGAACCTGAGATATGTTGAGATGCAATCTCAGGACAATCGATAAGTGATAACATTATATACAGACCAATTTCCGTGGTTTATTTTTATAATTTTGAAGACTTTCAACGAAATCAAGAGTCAAGAACAATATAGATAATGTAAT
Source organism: Girardia tigrina (assembly GCA_001938485.1). Lineage (NCBI taxonomy): Eukaryota > Metazoa > Platyhelminthes > Tricladida > Dugesiidae > Girardia > Girardia tigrina. Next base: position 54,578 of record MQRK01219574.1, read on the forward strand.
AAAGATGCTACATTGATCATCTTGATCAGTTGAAATAAATAAGAGGCATAAAATACTGATTGTAGATAAACGAAATAAAAAAATTAATAGTAACTCATGGAAAATAAGTTTCAAATAAAATATTGTCGTGGATGTTTGGGAATGAGAACTAGTGAAAATAAATAACCTGTTTAATAAACTAAAATAAATTATCTTTGAAATAAATAAATTACTGGCGATAAAATCACATCTAAAGAATTAAACAAATTTTTCACAGATGAATTATCGGAATATTGAGTCACGATAATTCGTTCTAATGTATTTGTTTGCAGATCCGATTTAAATTCATAGTCGATACCCGTTTAGGAGGAGGCTCATGTCGCTGCATCGGAGATCGTAGGACCTAAATCTCATCTTATCTCTCCGATGAAATTGTTAATGATTCTTATCTCGATGATATTAGGTCGATGCATAAGTTTCCGATCTTTGATAAAAAACGGGATATACTTCTTTAATTGTCCACAAAATCCACGTGTTTATCTTTTTTATTATTCTGGAAATGGATACCAAAAAATAACATACGCCACTGTATATTATTTATGCTTAATTTTGGTAAAAAGATGTAGCAAGCAAAGGACGAAATTTACCAGGCATATGGTACAGGTTTTGTAGGCCTTACAATGATCAAATAATAGTACACCAAGTTCAAGAAGGGCGAATTCAACCTGGAGGACCGGTCACGAAGTTGTAGACCCAAAGAAATGGTGGACGAAGAGCTTCTGGTTCTCTTAGAAGAGGATGATGGATAGTCAACCCGTGAACTGGCCAAGCGCGTCAACGTTAACCACTCGACAGTCCTACGGTGTCTGAAAGCTCCAGCAAAGGTGCAGAAAGCAACAAGATTGGTCTTACATGCTCTCTCTTCCAGAAACAAGGACGATAGGATGAATATCACCATGGCTCACCTCATCCACCACAGAAGAAAATCATTTTTATGAAGAATCATCACTGGGACGAGAAATGGGTGTATTATGATAACCCAGAACGAAAGAGGAATGGGTAGACCCCGGAACTCCATCAACATCCACCCTAAAACACAATATTCATAGCAAGAAGATCCTTCTGTGTATGTAGTGGGATATGAAGGGCCCTCTTTATTATGAGCTTTTTGAAACCGAGCAAACAGTTACCGCACAAAGCTATTGTGATCAGCTAAGGCCTGAGTGTGAAAAATATTACTAACTTACCGCAGCGGGTACTGATGGAATACAAATGGGGTGGTACAGAATTATGTAGGAAAGTTTGTGATTGTTTTAGTAATATATGGACAGGCTCCAAAGTATTTCCTGTAACATGGAGCGAAGCAAGAGTCATAATTCTGTACAAAGGTAATTAATAATCCACACAAGAGTTGAACAATTATCGAGGAATCTTTCTACTAGAGGTGGGTGGAAAGATCCTAGCAAGAGTTATCGTAAATAGAATTCTTCCGATACTAGAAAATTGCATAAGTGATTGACAATTTGGATTCCGCAGTAACAGAGGTACAAGTTATGCGATCAGTATTCTGAGAAAACTGCAAGAAGATGAAAGGTATGGTTACAAAGATATCTTTGTGATATTCATAGATTTAGAGAAGGCCTTTGATAGTATGCCAAGGAAAATCTTATGGGCTACACTAGAGAAGATCGGAATCGGTGGAAGAATTTTAGAAATCATCAGACTATTCCATGACAACTTCGAAGGTTCTATTAGAGAGAACAAATTCATAATGAAGAAGGGTGTCGGACAGGGCTGTGTACTCGGCCCCATTCTATTCAACATAGTATTAGATCGGGCTCTGAAAATTGCTTCAGAAAAAGGAATGAAGGGGGTAGTTCACTTGAAACACGGCAAGGGAACGATTCAACTTAACCATCTAGCATATATGGACGATTTATACCTGTTGGATCAAGACTACAACAGCTTATTGGCTAATTTGGATATTTTGAACAATGTTCACTTCAATTGGGCTAAAGATCAATGTCGCAAAAACGAAGATAATGAATCTCAATGGACCAAAGGCGAGATCTGCAGCAAAGAAAGACGATATGAAAATCGACTGGGTATCTGAATTTAACTATCCTGGATCCCAGGTCTCTACGGAAGGTACATGTGAATTAGATGTAAGGGAAAGGATTAAGAAAGGGCGCGCAAGACTCAGAGAAATTACTGCGGTAGTCAAGAGTAATCTACTTCCGATCCGAAGCAAGAAAGCTATCATTGAAAGCTGCATCTTTCCAATGGTGTACTATGGTTCAGAAAACTGGCGAACTAATGAAGCTCTGATAAAGAAATTAGAAACATTACACAATATGTGCATGAGAACAGCATTAGACATCGACAAAAGAGAAAATTCAGGATGGAAACAATTAGTATTGGACTTAGTCACCCAATGGAAATCGTTGCCAGAAGACGGCTCCTGTTCCACGTTCCTCTAGCAACCGGAGAAGGTCAGGAATGCGTACAAAGAATACTCTCAGGTACAATAGAGAGAGACTCAAAGATCGGAGGACGGAAAAAGCAAAAGCTATCGGAATGCCTGCGAGTCGATGTGAAATGGCTGTTCGGAGAAACAGCCAGTCTCGACAGTGTTATTACTCTGCTGCAGAGTGGTGCTCAACTCCGAATGTGAGACAGATTCGATTATCTAATTCACAATGCGAACACATCAGGAAAGAAGACCACAGACTTTCCAAAGCTAATCAATCCAAGAATGAATACAGTTCGTTGCCATCTCGAGAACTGTAACAAAAGATTTGCAGAGCAAAAAGGACTGAATCGTCATATTCGTGAGGATCACCAGAAAATTATACCGGACGCAGAAAAGAAAGCATGTCAGTGCGAATATTGCTCAACAAGCTACTCCACTCAGGGGTGGTTAATAAGGCATTATCGGAATGATCATTCATCAGCAAACATTCCAGAAGAAACAGTTACTAAGACTCACAGAAACGTCGCAAACCACAGAAAGAAAGGAACATCAGAGAAAATGAAGACTTACCAACAAGTACCAGCACATTTCAGGTACCAACCGTCGATGCGAGCACATCAACTGTTCCCCAAGAAGCAATCTGCTCAGAAGTACTGAGTTTCCGTCTAACAGACCAAACGGCAAAATGAAACTTCAGATGTCCCTTCACTGGCTGCTCCAAGTCCACAGAATCGGTCAAAGGAATGTTAAACCATGGAACATCCGACCATGGTTGATCATTTCTCACTAGGGGACCGAAGAGAACTCGTAAGCGGAAGGCTTACGACCCCGTAGGAGGTCTATCGGGGAGCTGCTAGATTCTTTATTTCGGTGGACCCTCTAAAGAGCCTACCGTTCAATACCATTCGAAAGAGATTGGAGGCCCACTAACTTTCCACCGAACATAGAAGACATACGGCTTGCCATATCACAAATGAGTTATGGAAAGGCATCCGGTTAAAATGGGGTGATTGCGGAGTTTTTAAAATGGGGCGGACAAAACCCCGTTGACAAACTGAAGCTCGATTTTGAGATGATTTGGAACGAGAATGATCATCAGTTCCCAAAGGCTTGGATGGGTGCGAAAGTGGTAAATTTCTTCAAGGGAAAGGGTGCAAGGTCTGATCAAAATAATTATAGAGGGATCTTCCACTTGGAAGTCACCGGCAAAGTTTTTGCACGAATAATTATAAATAGAATGACGCCGGCGATGGAAGAAAGGTTAGACCCTTGGCAGTTTGGTTTTCAGCCGAAAAGAGGTACTATGCAAGCTATAAGTATATTCAGGCGGATAGAGGAAGATGTTCGATATAAGAACCAGAAGGTATTTGTGATATTCATCGATTTGGAAAAGGCATTTGATATTGACCCACGTGAAGTTCTGTGGGGCTATCTAAAAAGATTCGGCTTGACCGACAAGATTCTCTAAGTGATCAAGGAATTCCATAAGAACTGTATTGCCTCTGTGGGGATTGTGAGTTTATCATGGAAAGATGTGTCAGACAGGGATTTTTGATTGAACCTTGTCTTTCAACTTGATCTTCGATGAAGTTATCAAAACGGCGATACTGAAAGGATTCGAGAGAGAAATTACTCTGATCGACGAGCATGGTGACGAATTTCAAGTCAATTGACTTACTTATGCAAATGATCTATGTATCATCGACTCTGATATTGATCGTGCCTGTAAAAACCTGAATATACTTAGAAGCACATTTTCAAAATTCTGGTTGACTATTAGTGCATCTAAGACGAAAGTCATGTGCCTAACTGATGAATCGGGGACTGGAATACCGCAAGGGATGTGTGGTGACAAAGTCATAAAATGGGTGAGCAAGTTCTGTTACCTCGGCTGTATATTGACCACATTTGATGGCTGCAGTCTGGATATCGGTCAGCGGTTACTTTGTGGAATGAGTAAGTTACGAGATTTGCAGCCTGCCATTCAAAGTAACCAAGTTCTTTTAGTTATGAAAAGAAGACTAATCGAATCAAGCATTTTCCGGCAGTGTATTATGGGAGTGAATGCTGGGCAACACCTGAAAAAGGTAGCCCGGCTACAAACTTTTCATAATGCCTACACACGCACTGCTCATGGTAAAACTAAACTTGACAGAATACGTAATACGGATATGTCAATTGGTTTGCCCGAGGCGCATGTGGTACTGGTGAAACGGCGTATTGTATTCTTTGAGTACAATAGACGAAAAGTGTGTACGTGAAGTAAAAAGAGTATTAAACTCTGAAATGGGCTCAGGGAATAGAAAAATCAGCGTCCATAAAAAGCAGTTGATGAAAGAACGTATCACCCGCGATATATTTTGATTATTCGAAGGGCAAGAAGATCTATTCGAACATCAAAAATGCTTGAATGAGAGAAGAATTCTCAAAAGTGACAAGAAATTCAAACACCTTATCAAAGGAACTCTGCCTGAAAAACTGACAGAAGTGATTGAACAAGGAAAAGAGTACCCGAAAATGCTCCAGTCGCGTATCAAAACAATGTGATGCATGTATCCTTCTTGTTTCAAAGCTTTTGCGGAACAAAAGGAACTAAGTAGACAAATTAAAAACGTGCATACAGTCACCATGCCACAGCGTCCGATAGGTGAAAAACCTTTCAAACGTCACATAGAAAATTGTTACAAGACATATAAAACGGATTGACGGTTAAAGAGACATTTAATAATCGATCACCAAACCCAAGGCAGTACCAGTGACACTAGTGCTTCACAAAATAACGTAAATGAAAGATGTACCAAATCTTCGAACCCGATCACGATGCATGATGCTCCAGTGTCCCTCGAAGGTACCGCGGGGACGGACTTAGGAGTGATTCCAAGTGTGGTTCTCGACTTTTGGTTAAATAATACAAATGATGTGGGGATATTTCGGTGTCCCTTTACTCATTGTATGAAATGTGTTTATCAAACCAAAGTTCTTCAGAATCACGGTACAAGGGATCATGACTGGTCCGTTCTGACTGGGAAACTAAAGCCTGCCCGTGCACTGAAAGCTCGTATTCTAGCATCTAAAGCCGTGTGAGAAAGGCAGTAGGCTCTGTATTTTCTATTTTTGGTTTCTACCCGATACAGAATCTTTGACTCACTACCCTGTTTGCTAATGCTGGTACTGTAGTCTCTATATGAACAAGTCATCAGAAACAGGAAGTAGTGAATTAATTATTGGCACAATAAACACAGAAGTCTATGTGAAGGAATGTTTGTAAAAGCGTTTATTACCATTCATAAGTCAGCACGGAGGTCTTATTTTCTTTTAGCTGGGTTTGGCATCGGGCCATTTTGGTAAGACAGCCAAGAAGTGGTACGAAGACAATAATTTCGATTTAATTTATAAAATATAAAATCAATAAAATTATTTAAAAGTTACAATAATAAAAATTAAAAATTTGAATATTAAATATAAATTTGAATGAATTAATTTCAGATCATAAGAATTAAAATATTTGTGATGATTCCAGGCTCGACTGAAGCGCCGGATTTGAATTGATAAACTGTTTATTTACATAAGGATAAAAGTCTCCACACATTTGACTCCTAGCTCCAGGAAACCATTCGGCAAAAATCAGCCTGGTGTCAAACACTTGAAATCATATCGTGGTCGACAAATCCGCTGTTTCGGCGAATGCCAATTGATCGAAAACGACGTCGGACCGACAACGACGTGCCACCAAAAACGAACTGAAAACCACTGCGAATGCAACGGTCGCTAAAACGGCTGCAAAGGAAACAAAAAAAATACGATCTTCCGACAATTAAATTCAATCATGATCAAAACATCAAAACATCATGGTCAAGCATCAAAAAAAAAACGAAATTTCGCCAAAATTTTTATTTGTGTTGATTAAAAAAAAATTCCAATAAAAACAATTAACATTTCTTTCTACACAATTTAATTAATTTTTACTTATAAAATCATTTTTCCTTTTTTCATTAAAAAATAAAACTGTTTTCTTTACAAATAATTAACTTTTTACAAAAACTTTGTACAATATTTTTACGATAGATATAATTGTTGTGGTACACAACAATATTAATCATTCATTTGATTAGGAGAGGCACAATCTCAAATCAGCACACAACATTTACCTGCAAACACTACACCAAAACATCAACAAACCCAATATTCCTTACAGTATCGGCGACGAAAAATATGATTTTAGCTCTTAGATGGGATGTTCTACCGCTTCCGCTTTATTTACCGGACTTGGCTCCAACAAATTTTCATGTATTTCGGTCTCTCTAATATTATCTCGCTGGAAAACATTTCAAAACACGCGATGAAGTCAAGAAGTGCATAGATGACTTCATTGATTCAAAAGATGAAAACTTTTTCACCAAAGACATATATTTATTGCCACAAAGATGGCAAAATACCATAAATACCAATTGCCGTATTTTTTCCGACTTTCAAATTTGCAAATTGCCTTAGCGGCATCTCATGTTGTCAAGCCTTTCTTCCAATAGTGACGCAACAACACATGGATTTCAAACTTTGTAATCTAGTAGTCTATATAATGCTATAAATAAATCGATATGAATCAATATCAAATAAATAATGCCAAAAAGAAATTTGAAAAAATTGTATTTTCATTATTGACCGGGAACTTTTAGGACAACCTAATAAGGAGAGAATCGAACAGATTGCCTCACTCGTGTGCCCACTGACTGCATAACAGTGGAAAAAGAGTACCCGGATGGGGCAGCTCTAGCGATGAAGGAAAAGCATGAGCCGATAGATAGTTTGGAGGTGCCTCATGCTATCCCCTACTTTTGGTTGAGATGGATGACGTAGTGACGAGGAAAATTTAGGGTTCAGGGCGCATAACTGAGAGACAGGTGCATGCAGTGGTGAAAGGATGCCTTTTGTGTGCATCGATCGATCCGTCACCGGTAAAGAGGAAGAAAGGCGAAGAGAAGGCAGCGACTCGCTATGGACGTGACACACACATCCGAGGGAAATAACATGACACTGGCTGATGGTGAGCCACGCAGGTTCTCGGTTTGAAGGGGGATTGCTTCATAATGCGAACGAGATTTACGTGTCACTCTGAAAGCAGTGTTCATGAATTTGGTCCACCACGAGAGCTTCTATGAAATAATTTCACAACTCATTGCAGAGTGGCAATCCGACGATTTTAGTCAGAAATGGGGTTCTAAATGCGGCTTCGGTGCGCAACTCAACCCAGCGGAAACGGTATCGTCGAACTCTGCCATCGGATAATCAAACGAATGGTAGTGCGGAGTGCGAAGTCGGTCCACAATATGATATATGGATTTTGAAGGGCGTTATTACGGCGTTCACGGTAATTGCACAACGGCGGCCACTACCGGTACTGACCGATTTTGCCCACCAGTTCTCAAGGGACAGAGGAGTTTTGCAGATAAGGGAACTACGAGTAGGAGACGACCTGTTCATGAAACCAGCGAATGTGACGCGCACGACTAAATGGAGACAAACAGTCCTGAGCGGATTTCAACCAACCGAATCAAGTCAAGATTGATGGGGTGCCGTTCAACATGTCGCACATCAATAATGCCAACGGGGACTATCAAATTCGCGAGCAGTCTTCGGATCGACGAATGCAGGCGACTGCAATGAAAGCTCGGACCAGGAGGACAAGCAGACAAGGAATAGAATAACGGATGCCGTTGAAAGCAGTCAGACTCAATCCGATGAGGTGCGAAAACCGAGATTACTTGTGCACAATAGTGACAGCACCAGACAAGAGCGTGACTCTACAGTGCACAGACGGCGTATGGGTTTGTGCCTTGAAGGCAAGTGAGAATGTAGTGGAAATGTCAGAAAGTTGTTTGAATGAACAGAATTCGGAAATCATTGGAAACATTTATTGTAGTTAAATAAATTGTTTTTACGATATTCTCATTTACAGTTTTCTTAGTTCGTATGACTTGAACCACAAGATTTTAGATAGTAATGTATATTTTACTTGCTCCAAATGTGTTAGGTTTTGATTTTTTTTGTTCATTTTAATATAGTTTGCAGACTGTTTCATTTGAGCAAATATCAGTCTAGTTTGTCTGTCGCTTTTGATAAACTGAAATTTTCATCAATGTGACCATTTGAATTTGACAGTAAAACCATGAATATAACTTTTCTCTCGATTAGTTATTCTTCTCCAGATGTTGTGTCGTTGTTCCATCTAAACTTCACCAAAAATATTGATAATTTTCATTTTAGATTTATTGCAATCAACTAAACAAATCACTAGAATTATTCAACTTAAAATTATTTGTCAGACTTCAATATTTTAGAATTATGTTTACAAACATCAAACAAAATTTATAGGAAATATCCTTTGAAGTTCCCAACCGAATCTGGATAATATAAATCCCCAAATGATTAATTGTGACAAACATGTGATTAACAATAATTTGAAAAAAATTGCATTTGTTTTTATTTTCAAAAAAACACTATTATTATTAAAGTCTTTTAGTATTTCTTTTTGTCTTCTATTGTCTATTTTTTTAAATCTTTTTTGTTACCATATTCATCCGTGTGAACACTGCATCATGGTCCTGATCACCAGTTGTTCATGTCTCCAAAGCTCTGCCCATTTTTATGATTGAAAAAATCTTGATTAGGTTAACGTTTACTTTAAATCATTAAATTTTATAAGGCCAGTAGAAAATTGGACAAAGGGAGCTATGAGTAGAGCACAGTCAGAACAAACATGAATAATATACACCTACTTTATAATAATGTTTGACAGGATCTCTCATTCAGTGGCGTGGCATTGAATGCAACTACTGCACCAAAAATTAGCTAAAATACGCGTCGATCAAATTGAATGATAGATTAAGGGGTAAGTGTTTGACTGTGAAAGCTCGCAGCGTTAGATGAAATTTCATACCTATAATATAAAGGCCAAAGAAAAAGTCAGACGGGTTCCTGATTACAGGGAATAATAACAGAAAATCTCTAAGCCACCGTCTCGACTCTAGTATTTGTTAATAACGTGATTAAAAGCCAAATTTGGACAAGTGTCGAATTCACGAACTCAAAAAATTTTAAATATTTAAATAAAACTTTTAAAAAAATCTTAGTTTAAAATGAAGTTTTTCGATAGTTCGCAATTCAAGCAATGTCTACTAAACACCTTCGATTTATTTTTAGAGTTACGATCGAGATCACTGAAGAACTGTGAAGTATTTAGCCGAATTTATGAAGTGATTATGTAGATTATTACAGTTTTCGATTATTGATCAAATATTTTAATGTTTTTTTTCATAAGCTGTCTTTCTGAAGACGTTGTTGTATCTCAACAGAGGGTTTTTTGGTTCCAACGATAGAGTAAAATAGCGGTATTGACTTTCTTTTTGACGACATTGCTCATATATTTTGACTGAACGAACACTTTCTGTTTGACCTTTTTTGAATGTTGAGCTACCATGGAATTCTCTTTATTTTCATCAAATACTTCTAGAACTGTACAACTCGGAGACGAATTGATCATTCGATTCGATTTGTGAGATAGGACTTTGATTGAAGAACTGTCCAACGATTCATGGAGCTTTATATCTTCGAATTTTGAATTATCCATTTGTAATGACTCTGTTTTCTTACGCGCAAGAACTCTATCGATTTCTACATAATCAGGATTGAAGAGACATTCATCTGGTTCATCAACACTGTTAATTTTCATATTCTTATTTCGTTTTAATTTTGATGAAAATGTTGGATCTGAGATGGTTTCAGCAGATTTCCACTCACAATGAATGCATGAGAGTCCGCGTTCTTTTAGATAATATTCATCAAATTCTATTTCCGAACCTTTCGATGTTACATCTAATATGTCAGAAACGCTTACAATTTGCGATCCAAGAATCTTTTGAACAGCTATTTGCTGATTTTTTAAATTTAATTCAAAATTTGAATCATCATCACTATTTATTGAATTTTCGTCATTTGCATTTATTTCATTGCCCACTTGAACAATTGCTATTTTGAGAATGAAATTCTTATTGCTAGTGTTTTGTCTAAGATTCGGCGATTGCACCATTCGAAATAGTTTTACTTGTGGAGATGCGCTCTCAATTCGACTGTCAGAGCTATTATAACCGCTCTCGCCTTCGCTCATCACTATCGGGAAAAGATCGACTGATTGAGACATCTGAAGTTCGTTATGTATTCGCTGTTTGTTGGCGAAAACACTGCCCTTCGTGTGCATCACTAGAAAGAATAGATGGAAGTAGAAGAAACACGCAACTATTGTTTATAAATGATTATTCGCCAGTGCACATTGGGCAATTCTCGGGTTACAATTGAAGGTGCTAGTGCTTGTAGATCATCTGCCATAAAGCCCAAATTTGGCACCGAGAGATTTTAACCTCTTCATACACTTAAAGAAGCATTTGAGTGGCATCCATTTTGGATTCAAAGTTGACTTGAAAGTGTCCTTGGAAGATTATTTTGCTGCATGTTCCTCAGAATTTGTCGAAAAGGTGTTTTCTGATTTGATTATTCGTTGGTAGAAGTGAGTGAAGCGAATGAACATTAAGCTTGCTGTCTTAGAAAAAAGGCCCTTTTTAGAATTTGTTTTCTTTGTCAGGCTGGATACTTATTGAACACACCACGTAAATTAACCCTTGGAGGATCCCTGGGGTCAGCGTATGACCCCCAGGAATATTTTAAAATGGTATTGCCAAAAATGGAATATTGCTCGGCTCTAGTTTTCTGTGACATAAAGAAGATAAATCTGGCTGGTAATGCCGAATTTATTTTATTTGTATGATGAGAGAGATACTACTAAACAAAGAAAAATACTATGTATGTAAGCAAATTTCAGTGACAAAACACACATCATTCTTGAATAGTAAAACATGTAATATTAAAATTATTTTTAAAGCATTAAAAGTAAATTTGATTTTTTTAATCTTTAATCTTTTCGCAAGTTAAAGGAAGTAATGTATCTTGTAGGGAAAAAATATCTGAGTTAACATATGTTTTGTAAAGGTATTACTCGAATTGAACTATTGTTGTAGTTGCACTAAAGAGCAGTATGTTCAGTGTTAATTGATTTATTAAATAACTTTTCTAAAGCTGTGTTCTACCAGGTGTTTGTTAAATGTACATCGGGAACCACACTGTGTGTTAATTGATTGTTGCAGATTTGAATAATTCATTGAAACTTTGTGCAGACTTATTCATTGATAATAAAGTGTTATTGAAGAATTTGTGTTTACTTCTCATATATTTGTGTAGGATGAATCTTTTGTTCAGTTGGAGTTAGATAATAAAATTGAATTGAATAAAATTAAATTTAAAGTTAATTTAAATTCTCAACAATACAAAGAAATTGAACAAACAAGAAAATTTCCTGGCAAATTTAATTACGGAGGATGAAACCCCACTCAGTATGTATTTGTATCAGAAGATGGGAAATTGTCTAGAGAAGAAAGAAACAATAAAAAAACTAAATGAAGCAAAAAATTCATGAGGGAAGTCATATTGAGATTGAGAAAAATTGTTTAAAAGAAGACAAAAAAAGTATCAAAGTATCAAAAAATATTGAAAGTATATTATAAAAATATCATCATTAAAACGGTATAGATCCCCATAACAAAACCAAAGAGCTTACTGTCGGTAAATATATATTTGGAAAGATTGGCTATATACCGCACTAATTACACGATTAAAGCCTATTTATTAATAATTGATTGTTGACCAAGTTAATTTGCAATTTAGAGAGAAGCAAACACTACAGGAGCCGACGATGCAGTAATGATTCTTTGTAGCATACATACAAATTATTTTCACAATAACGTGTTAAAATTAATTATCGATGTCACATTGATGATCAAGTACGAAAGGAATCATTGAGCTCTGTCATTGTACAATAAAAAGAAGTGTCAAGAGATCGAATATGTCGATTGCTGAAGCTGATTAATGGTATATTATTGAGAAAGTTGAATTAAATCACCAAGTGATATATTATTTTATTACCATTCGAAGGTAGTTAGGGAAAAATTGAATGACGAATCGACCGAAGACAATTATAAAATATTTGAAGTAGATAAAGTTTTTGTCAAGCCTAGTCAAGATGTTCGATTAAAATCAATTGAGCCATGGAACAATCACCAAAAAAGTAGCCGAAACTAATATGAACTAACCACAATCTCAAGACACATTCAGGATATCCGAAAACAATCTGATAATAAGGCTTCTTTGGCAAATGATTTTATTGATGACTCAAACACCATCAAAAATTAAAGCAATGTTGTTAATTTTAAGTCGAATACAGAGTTTAGAACTGCAGTGAAGAGAAAACTTATAAGGCATAATCAATACTGTGAGGAATATTTTAAATTTGGAATGTTGAGTTTAGTATTTGGAAATGTGTTTCTCCCACCCAGATGGAAAATTGATATTTTGGATGTTCACGATGAATAATTATTCGAGTATAATTTGCATTTTAAAGTACGGCATAAGATATTTAAAAAACTTAAAGAATATTAAATCGTTTAAAATTTGAATATTAAATAATTTTATGAAAGTAGATATTTCTTAACTTATTTTTAAATTAATTAAATAAATGTTTTTCTTTAAATAAAATCATTTTTTAAAATTAAATTAATATTTAGATAAAATTGTTACCGAAATTATAAAAGTAGAATTTTTAAAAATAAAATCTGAAAATAATGAAAAAAACATTAACAAAAATTTATCAGTTTAGAACGATGTCAAATTCTGAAAGCTTGGTTGAGAGTTGTCCAAAATGCAATTCAAATTGTATTGAAAATAAATATTCGAAAACCCATGTTGGTGTTCTTAATAAATACGAAATTGGAATCTAATTTTTCGCAAGGATGAAATTATGCTTTCTTAATCATATAAAATACTCCCTCTTTCCGAAAATAAGAGTCCCATTTCAATTGGAAATTCATAAGAGAAATGACATTCTTATTTTCGGACAGAGGGAGTAATTTGTTTAATTGAGTGATTTAAAACAGAATTTTTATTGTAATAAACTGCTTTAAGTTAGCTTATTTCTGATAAAACTACATGTGTTAATATAATTCAGATCCTGATCTTAGAAATATAATGTCCAGTTTGATTGATGGAGGTTGTGTCTCTGATAACATTAAGTGTTTGTTTGCTTTAAATTTCTGTTTCAATATCATAACAGGTAATTAGGTGTATATTTACAAAAAGAATAAACTCCGCTCAATTTATGCTGAATATGTAAAACTAAATTATTTCTTTTACTTTTAAACAATGATTTTTAAAAAAATATTTTAAAATTGTTTTACCAAAGGAAATTCATAAATTTGGTCTTCATCTAGTATAATTTTAGTCATTTTGAGAGCATAAATCTTTAATCGAAATCCCCCGACGTCTAGTCACCACCAGTGCCCTTGCTAAGTACCCTATTCCTGGCTATAACTGACAGCGAGGAGCAGCAGTCAACCGATCGAGCTGCTGTCAAAACCTCCTTCCACCTTTGTCTAGAAAAATCAAAATTCAAATCTAAACAACAAAATTGATTAATTATATTCACTAAACACTGGCAAATAGAAAAACTGTTTATCAAATCATACAATAACCAAAAAGAGGATTCCTGTACAGATTCTCCGTAAAATCAACCATATTTATTCACAGCCAATCGTATAAATATTGATACAAAATATATATATATATATATGTGTATATATAAGGAACACAAAAATATATGGATTGATAAGACAATAGACTCTATCCGTTCTCATTCAATAATAAATCATTGTCTTTTTAACAAATCACTCCTCATTTTCTATTACAAAACTTTAAATATTTCCTCTTCGTTTTTTCTGGTGAAATAAAATGGATTTTTTTATCAAGTATTGATTGTTTTTTGTTCACATTATACCAATAAAAACTCAAACAAGTCATCATTCACAAATCGATAAAGATCACGAAATCAGTAGCAAATCGATGGACCCACAGACAGACAGACAGACACTTGACTCGACCAATATATTTCGAGAACAAAAAACCTGTTTCCATGAAAACAATAACAAAAGATTCGAAAAAAAATTCAATATTTACTTTTCGGAAAAAATAAATCGATAATATAAAATGTGATTATAATTCTCCACAAACCGACACAATTCAAAAATTCGGTTGCAGATTGGCAGTTTGATCAATGACGTATTGACTAAATCTTTTAATGAATCTCGGGTATTCTCTTCGGGCAACCGTCCTCAAAACAGAGGCCGGGGCCCAGCCGCCGGGATTGACACTACTGGCATAGAGTAGCTTACATTTCAGTCTGTCGCGGGGTATTGTACTGAGGTCAACGTCGGTCGAGATCGGCTCACCGTTCTCGTCTTCGATAATCGTTTGGCAAATCAAAACCACATCTAGTATCAGACGAATCATTTGATTGGCTGATGTATGCTGTGGAGCTTTGTAATCGGTGGAATAGTTCATCACAATCCACATATTATAAGGCCGCTCGGAAGGGGGTGGGGGAATACAGCATACACTGGACAGCTGATTGTTGTCGATTTCCCGAATATGTGACCAGAAGACTGAGTCTCTCTGGGTGGTGGGCCAAACGCGCTTGTAGACCTGATGAAGTAGCACAGTGTCTGCACTGCAGTACTCAAGGACTGTCGGTGGCTGATCAATAGTTATTTCCCAATCCAATCGGTGTTTAACATCCCAAAAGTAGTGACAGATCTCCCTTGCTGTCACTCCTCTGACCTCGTGCATTATCTGATTTAAACAAAACAAATTCAAAACGTTATTATACAAATTACAAATAAACTAGTAAATCAAAAAATTAATTTTTTTTATATTTATTATTAAAGCAGACAGAACTCTATTTTGCCAACAAAGTTTTGAAATTTAAAAAATTTTAATTAAAAAAATACATTAAAAATTAATTTAAACTATTTATAATTTATAATTTATAATAATTTATAATTTAGATATCTTGCAATTAATATAGATCGGGAACTCCGAATTTTCCATTTTTCCCAGTTTGGGACAATAAAAAGTTTTTTCGATCAAATTTTTACGTAATCATTTATTATCATCGAGAATGAGTAAGCGTACAAAGGTTGAAAAAAATCGATTGAGTAAAAAGCCTTAAAAACAGGTTTCTAAATTCCATGGATATATACATATATATATACACATATATATATATATATAGGGTTGCCTCATAAGTTTTGTCGCACACATATATCTATGTTAACTGCAGATATCCTTGCATCACATAAATAATTCTTATATATTTGCAATCCCTAATAAAATGTGAATTAGATAAAATAGCATTTGCCATCTACTTATGCCCAATAATTTTTATTTTTTGTTCTAAATGAATTTTTGTTTTAATAAAATAATAGTATTTTCGTAAATTTCGCACATTTTCATCATCCTAATGGATTTTAATCGCTCTGATATTCGTAAATTAATTTACTATTATTGGAAAACGGATTTAACACCCTCACAGATGACTGACGAAATTAACATGGCCCTTGGAGTTGAAACAGTCTCAAAGAGAACATGTGAAAGGTGGATTTCCAATTTTTGTGAAAACAACTTTAACACAGACGATCAAGTCCGCGAAGGACGGTCCTCTCTTGACATAGACGAGAAGATAATCGAGTTTCTGACTGAGGACAAGCGCGCTACAACGAGGAACTTTGCAGAGGGAATTGATCAGGATAAAACCACGGTGTGCCGGCACTTGAATGCAATGGGATACCGATACCTGAAAAATTGCTGGGTGTCACACGCTCTGACGCAACAGAAAGTAAGTTAATAAAAAGAATGGAAAAGGAAGAAACAATGAACCATAAATAAAAATAAACCAAGTACCCTCATTGGTTGACGAATAAAAATAATAAAATTGTGTTGTCATCATTTCTTACATGAATCAAGAAAAAATTCAATATAGAGGTGAAGGTTGCTGATTGATATATTAGGTTGGCTAATAACTATTAGTCATTTTTATATTTAAAATTATGCATTACAAGTAAAATGTTTTGACACAATAATATATTGTGACTGAAGCCATTTTAAGCCCAATCTAAACGTGCAATCCGGATCCACAACTTAGCAGCACAACACCATACCAGTATCATGAGCTATCATCATACTGTATGTATGCATTGGGTATTGACAAGGAGCCAATCCTATACAGAGGGCCAGATGCAGCGGAACATTTTATGCAACGTATGGAGACTTATGCCCACACAATTGAAGACATGTTGCAACAACACAAGCTAGATGTGATGATGACATGGCAAGTAAAATGTGAATGGAGAAAGGCAACACAATGTTACTTGTGTGAAAAGTCATTCACAAATGACAATCACAAAGTCAAAGACCAGTGTCATTTCACTGGAAAATATCGAGGAGCAGCATGTAATAACTGCGATTTGCGATGTAAAACATCTACAAATGTTCATATTGTATTCCACAATCTTAGTGGATATGACTCCCATTTCATAGTAAGAGAACTGGGAAAAATCAGAGGGAATATAGATGTTATTCTAAATAGTGAGGAAAAATACATCACATTTACCAAGCATGTGGGTAGAATTAAGCTACGATTCATCGATAGTTTCCGATTCATGTCATCATCCCTGGACAGCCTTGTCAAGAATCTTCCAGCAGATGAACTGAAGGAAACTAAAAAGTTCTTCCTAAATACATTTGACTTGGTCAAAAGGAAAGGAGTATTACCCTATGACTACATAACATCATTGAGATCGCTGGATGAAACAACATTGCCAGCAAAAGAGGCATTTTACAACAAGCTTAATGACACCGACATTAGTGATGCTGATTATCAACATGCACAAAATGTCTGGCAAGCTTTCAAATGCCAAACACTTGGGTAATATAGTGATGTATACCTCCAAACAGATGTGCTGCTTCTTACAGATGTCTTTGAGAGCTTTCGGGATGTGACACTTAAGAGCCACAAGTTGGATCAAGCTCATTTCTTTACATCACCAGGTATGATTTTGGCAGCAATGTTAAAATATACAAGCATAAGGTTTCAAATCCTGAAATATTATGACATGATCCTCATGCTGGGAAAAAGGTATCTGAGGTGGAATCTGTCAGTCTAGTCATCGGTATGGTGAGGCAAACAACAAATACATGAAAAATTATGATCCACCCAAGGCATCCTCATACATAACATACTTGGATGCTAATAATTTATATGGATGGGCAATGAGTGCTCCATTGCCTTTTGACAATTTCAAATTGGTGGATCAACCTGAAGACATCAAAATAGAAAAACTGAACCCTAATGGAGATGTGGGCTACATATTGGAGGTCGATGTTGAATATTCCAAATCCATCCATACAAGACATGAGCAGCTACCTTTTCTGCCTGAGAGAAAATTTCCTCATAGAGTCAATATCACCAAAACAACATAAAAGACTTGACTGACAAGTGTTGCAGTATCTACCGTACATTCACGACTTAGCGCGCTCAGATTTTAATCTCTTTCCAACACTTTCAAATTCTATGCACGGTTTTTTGTAAATACTGATACAAAATCAATTCCTTGATGGGACGGATTCGTCGAGTTGAAGTTGTAAACAACCACGAAGGGTGTGTTAATGATTAATTTGTTGTTTAGGAAAAATAATCACGACTTGTTACCGAACGTAACGTATTGCATGAACCGTGTAATGGTATTTGTTGTATATAATTCTTTGTTAGAAAATGACAAATATAGTTGACATAAATGCCACAAATTACGTTTGGTGGAACAACCTCAAAGGCCACAATTATTTTTACTCTCTCTGTTTTATATATATTTTATACAAAGCATTTAAGTATTATATATTATAAATGTTATTATAATTTAACTAAAATATAAGATTAAAGTTGTATCTATTATTATTTAATATAATTTCATTATTAAATAAAGATATCTGGCGTGGTACAGAAACCATACGAATTTAGGTATTTATATATCAACCGGAGGTCGACAAATTCTATGAATTAAATCTCGGTCTTAAAATACCAAGCGGTTGCAAATACCCTCGATTGAAATAGAATATCGTGTAAATAAATTATTTATAGATACATTACGAATAATTCTCTCATTCTAACAGACTATTTATAAAGAATATATTAATAATGTTAATTAATAATAATTGAGATTGTTAGATAGATGATTGTCATCTGACGGCGTGGCGGACACTTGCAGACAATTGCATACACTTCTGTGACAGTCAATTTGTGTGTATGTGCACGTGTGTCTGTATGAGAGACTCAAATTAGAATTTGAATGATATAAACAAATAAAACCAAACCTTTGATAAAACATTGATAACCAGATTCTTATTGATTTAATCATTAAATTAGTCAAGACTTGAAAATATATTAGTCTAAATATAGTTTCATATCACAAATAATGTAGTTTTATTGAGCAGTTTGAGTAGCTATGAAATGGAAAAACATTGTGCATGATTTGAATAAATTTATTTACTTTGACAGTTCGTTAATTACGTAATCAAGTACAACTCAAATATATGTTATTTAAACATTAGAATGCCTAGAGTAAATTAGTGGTTCCTGGTAAAAACTTCAGAATCATTTTAATTTTCGGCATAAAACTTTAACAATATTAATTAAATTAGAAAGTTATTGCTTATATAGAAAGATGACCATTACGTCACAGTGTGTTACGTCAAAATACTCTAATATGATTGGACGAATCACTTTGCACATTTAGACTATGTTTAAGAAACTTTATCACGAGTGCTTCAGTAATTGTCCTTTCATAATTGTGATCAAAGTTACTAATCAAAACCCGAAAATCATTATCAAATACCCTCCTTTGAGTTCCATGACATTTCACTGTGGTCCAAAATTGAGCTTTTTCTACTTGATTGGGTATGTTCTGCAATTCTAGTACGGAAGTGACGATTTGCCTCTCCAATGTACAAGGATTCACACTTGTGACATTTATATTGGTAAACTAAATTTGCTTTCATACCCAATTGTGTTTTAAATTTATTAATTAAAGTTCGTTTTTTTAAGTAAAATCAACCATTCGCAAGATGAGCGACATCGTTCACTGGTGGAAGTTCGGATTTTCCGTCAACATGATGGAGTTTACGACTTTATTATTAAAATTTTCTAAAACGTGTTTTGTTTGTGTTGGTGAATATTATAGAAATTGTAAGAGATAATTTGTCTTATCCTCTGATAAAGGTAAATTTTCAAATTTTTTTAAAACATTAAAATCCAAGATAACGACATTTACATCAATAAAATTGAAACTTATATCTGTTATTGAAAGTCAGAAAGGCAGTTTCATTAGTAAATAAAAAAAGTGGGTGGCGATTAAAAAAGTTGAAGAATGTTAAGACTGTACAACTGAAAATACCAAGGACAAGCATATAGATATTCGTGTTAAAAGACGGTTTGTTCATCGTCAAAGTTTATATTCTTACTTATGAAATCCTCAATTTCAATTCTCAAATTCTCTGTAATTTATTGAAATTAATAAAATGTATAGCTCTGTTGTTTAACGTATAACGCAAAATTTTAGTTTGAACAAATTGATAATGAATTTAAAATTTTGCAGGAAAACTTTGATACAGCTATGAAGCATTATTATTCAAGCATTTAAAAACTTGCTTAAATTTGCAAAGTGATTCTTCCAATTATAATAACATATTTAAAGAGGTGCAAAAATTGTAATAATTAACTAACTATTGTAAAATAGTAAGCGAGTCTTGTTTATTCATTATATTAGTACTGATGATGCCTTGCAGGCGAAACCGATATATTTGAATAAAAGTTATAATGAAATTGCTTTCTGTTTTGATTTTTTCATAATTTATAAAGTACCATCGAAAGCTTTAATATATTATTGGTGATAATTAACACTGAAACCGTTATCATAGGGATCAACATAAAGATATAAGTCATTAAAAAATTATAACGATTATTAAGTTCTGTATTCTATATAATAATTGTGAGAAGTTTTTGTAACGTCAATATAAGAATTCATTTTTAACTCAAATTATATCTTTCTTATAAAACAAATTTTCCAACTATTTTCTTAATTAATAATTAATCCGCTGATCTCTGTTTTCAAATAATTTTTCATCCTGTTTTTTTGTTTCATCTCAATTTGTTCAAACTTACAAGCTACTCGGCCAAGATGAAGACATTGATTAAAACTGTTAAACAGTACAATGGAGAAGAGATGATGTAATAATAATAATCTCAGATGTAATAATTATTCGTTGTGTTGAAATGTATGAATAAACAAAATTTATCCATTTTTGGAGAATTGTTAAATCTATACTAGATAATATATATGAACCTGAAATTGTTATACATCTAAACATGAAAAGAAATTATAATACAAAAGATTTATATTGCGTCTATGCATTCTTATATTTATCTTCTCAATGGTATAAGATATCGAATAGTATAAAAATCACTATTTATTAAACATTTGAATTATTTGTATACAAATGTTGAGATAATTTATAATGGGTCAAAATAATCTGCTTCTAATTTTTACAATAAATTACATATTTTATTAAAATAATTAATCTTTTCATATTCAATTCATTAATAGTAAGAATAGATAAATAAAACTACCTGCAGAGGATCAAGTACAATTCCTTCATCATTTTCCACTTCCTTCTTATAAATTCTCATCTCCCCTTCTTCTGCAATAATCTGCCATCCTTCCTCTGCTCGCAATTCTTGTGCAGTAGGATCACAGTAAATAAGATGCTTTTTGACAACATTTTGAACTTCTTCGTATAATGCATGATCGGGAGTCATTTCCATTTGAACCAATTGATTTTGATGTAAATATTTAAAAGCTTCGATTCGCTCATCTTCAACTATTAAAATGTTTGATATTAAATGTTTAGCAAGAAGATTGATAGAAATTGATCAGTTTCTTTAAATTATAATTATAGATCCTTGGAATTGCTCCAAAAAAAGAACAAATATTAAAATATTCTTATAATTCTAATGTTTTCCTGTCTTGGACACTATAAAATCCAGTAACCCCCATATTTAAATTGCACTTGTTTGAAAAGACATTGTTTTAAAATTATTAATAACCAGTCGCAAATGTATATGGACAGAGTCGATGGATTGACAGAATTGCAAGATGTAGGGCACTGCTTTGTCTACCTTCCATTTATGACCGAGGTGAATTTATAATTATTAATTAATTACTCAATTAAATAAGTTTGTAAAAGAAATTCTATTGAGAGTTATTATTTCTTCACTTAATTCTGACAACATAATGTTTCTAGAAAGAATGATAACTTATTATCTCTCGTTTAAACCAGTTTTAAAATAATAAATAACAATAGAAAACCCATTGCGATTGTGAGACAAGAAGACCTCATAAATTAGATTATGTGAACAAAACTATTAAATTTACAATCTTTTTGAACGGTTAATAATTGGAAAATGGAAAACAACATTCCAGAAAAAAGAAAACCTTTGATAAAATAAGATTTTAAAAACAATTTCAAAACATCGGAGAATATTTGAGAAAATAATATTCTTTATTAAATCTTAGAGTACGGAGTGGGGACTTAAGGTCCCCCAAGATTAGTTTTTCTTTAATATTTTTTTCTCATTTTTCCTTTCGGTAGTTGATTTTTAATTTTAATCTTGTATAAAAAAATCATCAATAACTGTTAGTAGAGTAACTTTACCATGAAAAAACTAAGAACATAGAACGAAAATTGTCAAATTAAGAAATTGGATAAACGAAGAAGATAAAGTTAAAAATCAATAATATTAATAAAAATAATAATAGTAGTATTAATAGTAATTATAATAAAATCATCAATTTCAAAATGTTTTAATATTACCATATTTTAACATATCAACCGTCATTAACAAGTCACTGACTGATTATTTGATTCAACTGTATATAAATGATGATTATGTAATGGATTGCATGAATATCATGTTAATTGAAAATTTGCAAATATGATGGTTGACCATTGCTTTTAGTGCAAGGTGACCTAATTAACAATGATTCACATGATAGTCTCCAAAAAATTGTCAAAATACTAACAAGAAATCTTCAAATTATCAATTTCCATATCACATTTATATATTTTTCACGTGTCCCCAGGAATATTACTCTTACATTCCATTTAGAACATTAGTATAGTTTAAGGCATTTTTATTATAATCAAAACTTAAATTTTCTAAAGACAATCATCAACAAAACTATTGTATGCATGAAGCGTTCAAATTGATTAATAATCTGTATCTAATATATAAAATCAATTTGACATCTAAATATTCCTTTAAAATATTGACTAAGAATTTAATATTTTTAAATTAAAATGACTAATAACTATTTAGAGACTAATAATTCGATTTATTTATTTCAAAAATTAAAAAAAAAATAAAATTAATCAAATCATTTAAAATTCTACGACGATATTAAGTTAGAAATATGTTTAAACATTAAATCTTAATTTACATTAAATAAGTTTTAGATAATCAGAATTGAAATATTAATCAATCATTTGTGTAGACGTGACACAATATCAAACCAACACACAAAATTCAAGCACAAAACATTAGACATTCCAAAATTTACTTACACCCTCTTTACGACTATGTTCTCGAATTAATGAATCTAATCCATTACATTTATATTCATAAACAATATCAGAGGACATTGTTAAGAGTGTAATAAATTAATGATTGAATATATTTTGAGTTTTATGAGATTGTGATATAATTTTATGAAGTAAATTCCATAATAGTTGTTGTTATTATAGCATTTAAAAATGTGGTAACCTTTCAGAATAAGGTACTATTTAGCAATATTTTGGTTTATTATATCTATATAAGATAACTTCAATTTCCTTTTTAGAGTAATCAAAGGAAACAATACTCTAATCTTCAGAGTTGTCTTTCAAATGTTTTCTTAATGTAATCGATTATATTATAATCATTTTTCAAATGAATTGTATATACAAATGAATCGAATTCAGTGATCTGACGATGAATGTTGATCCGTCGAAATATGTTGTCATAAAAATACATTTGGAAATAGATGACTTTTGCTCTTAACAAAAAATTTTCATCCAGCTTGCGAAAATTCTCAAATCAAAAATTGTCGATTCATATCAAAGATTCCATGATTGATTAAAGAATGAATCTCGTCGCATAGAGAGATTTGTCACAAAGAATGAGATGTTAATTCAGATGGAAAATTTTAGAAAACTAACTTTCATTATAAAATATAAGAAAAATAAATGTGACTTTTAAAATTGGTTTTCAACAAATAATCGAATGATCCAATTTCGATTTTATACAATGAAAATTATTTTTCAAATAAATTAAGAGGAATTAACATTTGAGGAGTGGCTTTTTTGATTATCTATACTAAATCGAATAATTATAGAGACTTTTAAAGGAAGTCATTTACATGAAAGGACTGCAAATGAGAAGATGTCACCGAAGCCATCATATTCCACACTTGTACAATTCACCTTATCCGTAAATTTATTTTAGAAGTTTTCAAATGTTAATTTTTCAAATGGTAATATCATTCAATGTATGAAACACACAGGTGGACTGACATGGATACTATAAAAAAACCCAGTAATTGTAAAAAAATGCTATGTCGAATCAACTTTGTGAGTACATCTTGCAGTTATTTCAGATATCTTAAAATATATTCTTATTCCGCTGATATGGGTTTATACATCACAATGTGATCCTCAGAAATCATTTTTATAGATTTTTACTTTTGAGCCTAAAATTATCTTTTCAATCTGTTGAATAAATTTTATGTATATCTTAAGATAGTGTTACTTTAGATCACTTTGAAAGAGTACTGCAAGAACAGATCATCACAGACAGAAATAATGTATCTACTTCTTAATGAAGACTAATTACCAATACCTGACACGCATACATGCCACTGGAACTGAAACTCTTAGTTTACATCAGTGGTGGGTGAACGGTCGATCTCGAGCTGTTTGATAGTAGATCGCAGACGTTTTTTTCAGATATATTTAAAATATTTATCAATAGATTTACCTGATTAAAAAAGAATCGTAAAATTAAAATGGAAATACACAAATTTTCATTAGGATTGTAAATTAAGACTCGAAATTCAACGTTTAAAATTAAAATATACTTAAGGCAGTGGTGGCCAACCTTTTTTGCGCCGCGACACCTTTTTGTAAAAGGAAAAATTTCGCGACACCCATATGCCTTTGCATTAAATTTTTGGTGAATTGTAACAAGGCGTTAGTAGTATGATAAAACAATTACTTACGCGTAAAAATCTTTTTAAAAATCACCCTAGGGTGTCGCGACACCTAGTTTGGCCACCACTGACTTAAGGTATAAATTAATGGTAATTATAATGAAATGATTGGGTTTTGTTTGAATGTTCAAAAATTTGGTGATGATTCAATGATTAAAATTAACCGTAGAGCATCTTATATTTCAAAAGTCTTCGCAACAATCTAAGTTAGCCACTGAAACATTCTATGTGATCTTCTATCTTTTGGGAAAACATAAAAAGTCTTATCGTGACGGTGAAGTTTTCGTGATGGAAGCTTTCCTTGAGAGCAGTGAAAAATTATTTAACAGCTTTAAAAATAAAAAGAAAATTCTTAATGCAATTAAAGATTTACAACTTTCTCGCCGATCAATAACTATTTATTTTTTCACAAATCTGAGTGATAACCACTTAATGACATCTATTAGACTGTGTATAAGTGAATACAAACCTAACTTCACAAGACTTTGCGATGAAATGGAATGCCATGCGTCAACATCCAAAAATTAATTACACTTACCTTGTACAATATTTATGTAATTTTATAATAAAATTAATAAACATACTGTGTTATGCTTTTTCATTTCTGAAAGAGTCGATCGAAGTTAAATATTAAGAATTTTAGTCGATCGCAGTTAAGTAATAAAAATTTGAGTCGATCATACAACGTTTAAGTGTGCCCACCCCTGGTTTACATAATAATTGCAATATTATTAAGGAAATAAGTCAATAATCATATATTTGTTGATTTAAAATTATTTTTTATATTTTAAATATCGGAAAACCGTTCTCAATTCTAAATCATGTAGCAATAAATTCAAATCAATACCGAATATTCTCAATTATTAAGGATTCTTCAAAAAATTTTAAAATTATTAAAAGAAAGAAATAAATAAAATCGGATAAAAATCAGTAAAGAAAGAACTAACGCTCCATCTGATCCAATTGGGCGTCAATAGCATCGAAAAACTCATCTTCACCTATTGCACAATTTGGACCTTCCTGCATGTCTGGACTTCCAACCATCAACATTTTGTTCGGATTGGTCAAGTTGACAATTATTTTGGAAGTTGATGATGGTGTAGTTGAGCAAATTCCGCTACTTGATCCATTTATTGATGTTTTTGTTGATCCAATCTGGTTTTGTAACACTGAGAGTTCTTGAGATAATGCTCGATTCTGTTCTTCAACTTTTCGTCGTTTTTCTATTTCTCTATCTAATCGTCGACGCCACGAATCTTCTCTTTGTTGCATGATTTCAATACAATAACAAAGATTTGTTAAAATTCCAGTTGTGGTCGCCTGGAACAACCAGTGTTGTAAAAACAAATCTATTTTTAAAATGTAAATTAACTTTAAATGTATATGCTTCTCCTTTAAAATCTAAGGCGTGTCCTCCGTGTTGCTTTAATATTTTTTTCAAATCCTCAAAACGAGACGTGGGCTCGTATTGACTACAGTCAGCTTCTTTATAATTTACAGGAGTTACAGGTGTTGTAGTGTTTTGTAAGACTGTTGGAATTCCAGCTGATGGAGTCGATCGAAATGGGAAAAATTTAGATAGGAAACCTCTATTCTGTTGTAAGGGGGCACTGAATTGTGGTGTAGCGACACCATCCTTGGTAGGAGTAGACGCCTTCTCCCCTAAAACTACATCGCTACCAACTGTAACTTCCTGGAGAACATAAACCAATTTTAAGAATCAAATATTAAATTTTGTATTTTGAATTCAATATTGATACATTTTTTATATTACTATACGAATAGCCAAAATAAAATGATAAAATTTGTCATTTTAAATAATTAACTTACAAAAATTTAATAAAAATGATCTACAAAAACTTTATACAGATAGTAAAACAATTCAGAACGACTTTATAATATTTCATTCGACAAAGGCATATTTATAAATTTTCTAATGTCTTAAATGTTTACTTTTGTTTTCTAAAAGCGGTAAAAATATTTCTGTTTTCGGTCATTGTTTAAAAAACTTTTTAAAAATATAATTTCTAATTTAAATATTTAAATTATAATTTAATCCTTCATAGAATCAAATCCTTCTTTTGATGATCGCATTTTCGTCCAAAATACAGTACCATAAGTAAATGGACACCTCTAGAAAATGAATATTTTGAAAAATCCATGAAAAAATAGAAATATGTAGATTGGATGCTTTAATCTTCGTTCTAGACGTCGACCTTTTGACTATGTATTATGGAATTTTTATGAGTCAACTAAACAAAGTGGTTCTAAGACAAATAATTCTTACGAAACCTAGCATAGATCATTTAACGAGTTGTTTGGATCATCACATCCGATGATTTGGAAATTTTTAGAATTTCTGAAGAAAAAAACAGTCAAGAAATGAAGCTGAAATGAAACAATATATTGTCGGTGCAGATTTCTTTCGTCGTAAAAAGAAATACAAGGATAGTATGGAAAAACTTCAATGAATCATTAATGATGATGAAAATCGCAATTTACTTGATTATTAGCTAGAAATGGTTCATAATTTGTCATTTTAAAGAACGATTTTTTTATAATTTTAATACTTAATTTTGATTTCTTGTTGCGTTTTATTATTATATATTATCATTTGGATTTTATAATAAATATTTAAATTTTTTTTGGATATAATTATCACCACGAAATTACTGGAGCTGAAATTTCCACGACGAAATTACTGGACAACGATAAATGCTGTATCTATTTCAACATGTTGTAAAGAAATGCATTGGGGGTTGCAGGAGACACATCAAAAACAAAAGTGAAAACAGATCCCCCCCAAGAAGACAATCGCCCATGCCTGGCTTTATTCACAGGCGAATACTGAAAGAAACAAGACTTTCGATAATAAATTGTATATAGTACAGCTTTACCGAGTAAATGATATTTTACCATAAAAAAGACTATATCAACAAGGCTAAGTGAGCTTACTCCATGGCAATGCAAGGTTTCACAAGACAAATACCGTCAATAACTTCTTCGACACAAGACAGCGCGTTTTCTGGCAGAATGACAAAAAAATAGGTCGAAGGGTGGAAGTAGGTTGAGAACTATTGTGAAGAATATAAAATTGTTATTATCAAAATTTATTTGTTATCATTTTTCTACTTAAAAAAACGGGAACTTATGGAACAACACAATACGTTATATGACCTATGCAATTTTTATTTTATCGATAATGAAGAGTAATTTAAACTTTACGAAAATCCATACATTTTTGAGTTTACAAAAACATTTTCGTTACTTTTGAGACATTCAAATGCAGCTAAGCAATGATGTCGATTACTTCATTGTCTTTTGTCAATATTATCTTTATTTGTTTAACACTGGCAATTAATAATCGTGATTCATATTAAAAGATTGGATTTCTTTATTTTATTTTGTTAAAAGATTTATTCCGACAACACCATCTCCAAATCAAACTCAAATTTGTAGAGAAAAAGACGAATAATCTCACAATAAATCTCCTACAAGTACTGTTCATGAACTCTATTGTCCTTGTCCATAAATATTTCTCTCATTTGGAGTAACAAATGACACGCTTGTCGCTTCCATTTCATTCCTCTATGTAATTTATTGCTGCTTAAAAAGTACGGAAAACAAAACTAGAAAATCAAACATTGTTTAATACATTTGCATTTCAAAAAGATGAAGAAAGAGTTTGCATAAGAAAACAAATATCTAATAAACATGTTATGGTTGATACGATTAAATATATATTGATATAATGTTTAGAGAAATATATAACATAGTTATTAATTATTAAATCCAGTATTCCTGGAAGAGTGATCGAAGTACATTGACAAGAAAAAACATTGAACTTTTCACAAAATGAGACTTAACGGAAAAATATATGTATTAATAACAATTAACGTTGTAGTGTTTTAAATCAAGAAAAATCGCAAAACAATTTTACCGGCATATTTTCTCGAGCGTCTTCGAAAATAGTCCCATTATTGGTTGATTCAATCTGGCCGTTACTGATGATAGTGGTCATGGGCATCGATGTTTCTGAACCGACCGAGTCTGAAGAGACACTCACCCCGTCTGAAGAGTTATGCCGCCGAGAATCTAGGCCAATCCTGTAATCATTACCGAGAGAACAGTCATGCTCGTCTGATTCGTGATCATCTATTAGAAATCTTTCCAATTTGTCATAAACAGAATCCCTAACGATTGCCGAACAAGTGTCAAAATAATTTTGCAAAGATTCCACTTGTCTACATAAGATCTCTCTGAAAAGCAATTCATTTTTCAAATTATATTACAAACAAATTGCAAGATGAAAATATAAAACCATTAAAAATATTATTTGAATCAAAAATAAAGAAAACAATTTATTAAACCACAATTTCAAGATAAAAAGGGTAGTAAATACTTCATTCATACTTCTCAAAATCCTTTGAACAATCGGATTCCTATTATTCAATATAACGGAAAACTCTAATAATTTTAAATCGGTAATTTATTTCTAATATCCATAAATAATTACCATTAGCGTATCCATCGTACATATTGAAAATTTCATAAAACGCATTTACGGTAAATACAAATGATATTCCTACAATTCTCTCGCAAAAGACAATTTTTCATATCTCAAACAGCACTTACATGATATTTCTTTTCAGTTTTGATTTACATAAATCACTCTGAGAATATTTTTCCCTTTCCTAGTTATATCAATATTTGAATTCATAAATAGCACAATTAAATTATCGAAATCGGGATCAGAGAAACAAAAACTAACTCCAAATATCCGGTTTTTTAAGAATCTCTATAGTTTTTAACATTTAGATCAAAAACTTTTCTATTTTTATGTCTAAGGTTGTATTTTCTGTTATGTATATTCTCAATCACATTGTATGGGTCTTCATATCTGTCTTTTTCCTATACTCTGGTGTTTACCTTGACTAACACTTCTCCAGTCTCGAACTTTCTCTTGACTAGTAGGTCTGCAATATCGCTTTCCTGATTCACCTGTATGTCTCGACTAAATATATATATTCTCGGACAATTAGAGAATATTTAAATGTATTGTTGCAAGAAAAAAACATGGACAGATTCAGAAGATATAATTCACGAGAGATATAATTCACACTAAACTCACCATTTCAAAAGACAATATGAAAGAGCACAGTGAATGTTATATTTAAAAAAAGAATATACCGAGAAAGATGACAGGATTGACCTGATGATGGGATTGTTATCTTGAAAAGCATTGTCTTCTTTTTATCCATTGAGTATGTATAAATATACATATATATATATATATATATATATATATATATATACAGGGTTGTCAACTAAGTTTTTTCCAATGCATTTGTCGTTGTATCTGGAGATCTATGACTGCTAAGAAATCCAAATTTGGTGTGCATATTGTACGATTAATACACATTATAACTATCAAAAGTTTATTAATATTTATTTCAGTTTACATAATAAAAATGTAATAAATTAAAAATCGTTTATTTAGAATAATACGATATTACAATATTTTGCCATCTTTCAAATTAAACTATGAATTTCAACAGAGAAGACATGAGAAAACTTATTTTCTATTGTTGGAAGCGTAAGTTATCAGCTGCAGACATTAAAAAAGAGATAAACAGCACACTTGGAGAAGGAACAAGTATGTCACATACATGTTCCAACTGGGTAAAGAAATTCGAGAACGGTAACTTCGAGGTAAATGAAAAAGTTCGCAGTGGGCGACCTTCTTATAAGGTGGCTGCAGATATAGAACGAATTCTAGAGGAAAACAAATTTGCCACAACGAGATTCATTGGTCAAGAAATTGGAATTAGCCACGAAGCAGAGAGAATCTCATGAAAATGAACAAACGTTACCTCGCCAACGTGTAGGTTCCATATGTTTTAACAGAAGCTGCTAAGGAAAAGAAAATATTTGTGTGTGAAGAACTGCTTGCTATGTACCGCAGCAACAATTTCCTGCACCGTATAGTGACTGTGGATGAGATGTGGGTATTCTGGGAGAATACATCCTCATACACTCACAAATCTTGGCGTGGTAGTGGCGATGAGCCTGCTACAGAATCCAAAGTGAGGTTAACTACGAGGAAGCATCTGGCTACAGTCTTCTGGGATTCGAAAGGTGTGATCTTGATGGATGTGTTAGAAAATGGAAAAACCATGACGGCAACATACTATTGCAGTTTGCTGGAAAAGCTAAAGACAGCTATCCTGGTAAAACGACGACGGAAAACCACGTAAGGTTTTCTGTGCCTTCTTCAGGACAACGCATGTCGACATACGGCACATCTCGCCCAGGCCAAGATTGCCGAAATGCATCTAAACATCCTGCCATATCCCCCCTATTCGCCGGATCTGGCTCCTTCACCAATGAAAGGTGCTTTTAAAGGTCAGAACTGTGCATCTTCTGAGGAGGTTCAGGAGAAACTTCAGGAGTGGTTGAACACCAAGGCCGGATCCTTCTTCGATAATGGTATCAATAAGTTACCAGGACGTTGGCAACGTTGCATTGACAATAATGGCTGCTATTTTGAACACTTGGCTGGTGATGATGAATGATTGGACATTATATTTGATAGTTTTTGTTATTTTCGGAAAAAACTTAGTTGACAACCCTGTATATATATATATATATATATATATATAACTTTTACAATAATCTTTCAGAATAGATATCTTCTAATATATATATTTTTCAGCAGGAAATTCAAATACGTTTCAAGCAATGAAAATCTATTTAGTCAGTTAATAAAAAAAATTAGTTCTAAATATCAAAAAAGATTATTTAAAATAAAACAATTCATAAATTTAGTCAAATAAAGAATGAGTATTGACATTCACAACAATGCAAAATAAATAAGAAAATTGAAGATTAATATAGCTATTATTAATAATAATGTCTAGAGATATATATGACAATTAAACAAATAAATTGATAAATAAACATTAATTTAAGTGCAATAGTAAATGTCAGATATTTAAACCTTCATCTAAAATATATGAGTAAGTCATAAATAGGTTATGAGTCAGTAAGTAGTACGACTCATTAGACCCTAAGAGAACCTAAGTAGAATATGGTAATACCTTACAAAAATATTTATATTGCTCGATTTTTTGTAAATTCATACTACTGTCAATTATTTTCTTTAAGACGTATATGAATATCTCAAAAAAATACTCCAGATCGTTATACATAAATATAACTTGTTAGGAATTAAGAAATGCTATTAAAATTTTTGAAATAATGTAAAATAAAACATACTGATTAAAATGTAAAAAATTTTAAAAACAATTAATTATTTGATGATTGTAAAAGAAATTTTTCAATTAATAATTTAATGAAACTATTAAATAATTGTAAATGTTCTGGTAATTTAAAATTATAAAATTTGATTAAAGATAATTATTAGATAATGATAATATATTTTTTATATATTATAGTATAATATACCATTATTAATATATATTTTTTAATTTATACCAGTTTAAATAAAATAAAAAACAATTATAAAACAAATTGTTTCTCAAAAAATAAGTTTGTTTAAATATTAGAGTGTGTATTATAATAATATTTGGATGCCAGAATTAACTTTGCATCTAACAATACATTTTCAATACGATTGAGAGAGTAAAACGAAAACAA
Source organism: Girardia tigrina (assembly GCA_001938485.1). Classification (NCBI taxonomy): domain Eukaryota; kingdom Metazoa; phylum Platyhelminthes; order Tricladida; family Dugesiidae; genus Girardia; species Girardia tigrina. The sequence goes on from MQRK01219574.1 coordinate 87,032, forward strand.
AAACAGTCATATGTATATTATTTATTATTTAAAAAAATATTGATTTATTTATTTTAAATTAACTCAATTTATTTATTAAAATTGACAGATTTTTAATGTTACTTGCTTAAAAAATACACAAATAAGAGTCAAACTACGTATTTAAATTATCAAATTTTAATCTAAAACAAGTTAAAAACTATATATAAAAACTTTTAATATGAGCTTAATTAATAATAATTAATTAATAAAAGTGGGATTACTAAAATCAAAATTCCATGAAGATCGTAAATCAAAAGGAAAAAAGTCAAGAAAATAAAAAATTAAAAAACTCTAACATTCATTCTTTTTCCGAAGACAATAGAGAATGCCAGGTCTACACTACCAGGAAATGTTTCCTTTTATTAAATCATTTCTTTTTTCACTGATCATAGACAACACAACATAGACATAATTATAATTTATTAAAATACGTATTTGTAAAACGTACATTGACACATGAGGAATTTTATATATTTATGTAACTGAACAATAACAATAATATTTTAATATTATGTAATGAATTTAAAATTACATAAAATTTACTAAATTTTAAAAGAATATAAAACATTTTCTATTTTAGACTTCGAATTAAAAAATTGTTTATTCTTCGAAAAAAGAGATTTTTTGGAATTCAGAAAGGATTAATGTACACCGAGACAATAAAGATTATTATAATTAGTAAAGAGATTTTTTTAAAGGCGTTTTAAACTCAAAATTATATCATTACGTCCTATTTGTTATGATAGTGATAACATTTGGATAAGCAATATGTTAATTGGTAAGGAACATATCTAGGTTTAATCTGCATTGGAGCATGATTTAAAATGTTTCTAAATGATCGCAGACGCTCCTTCGGCACCTGTCTAAATTAATCATTATTGGAAAACTATTTTCAATTAGTATTAATTGTTTAAATTTAACTGTATTCAATTTCTCCCGTAAAACTGTTTCTATTACCAAAAAGAGTTTCACTAACATCAACCACTCTCCAGATTCCAGATTATGAATAATTAATGTTGTCGGTCTCCTCGCTTCTCCTTGATATATTACAATTCATACTATTAAATGGAGATTTTGAAGAAAATATCAGTTACAGCTAGAATTTAGTATATGGAAATTTAATGAATTTTTTTACAAATACAAAATATTTCGAGTTTTAATCTTACGACTTACTGTACTAAAACATTTAAGTATGCTTATTATTACTAATAATTGTTATACTAATAATAATTAATAATAATAATTATTATTATATGGTTATTATTATTAATAATCTGGTTGATACCAAATAATTCTAGAAACTAATTTAATCGTGTCCTTTCATCTGAAATGATGACTATCTACATATACATCCGTACAATCGGACTTTGAAATTAAATTAGAATTCGCATTATAATTTTATTGAAAATACGCAGAAAACTAAAATAAGCCAACGTATATAGAGTCGGAATTAGGCACATTCATAGAAATCATATTTATAGAAAGCATTTTCATTGAAAGACAAATTCATCGGAAAGTAAATTCTTCGAATGACAAATTTATCGAATTACAAATTCATCGAAAAATAAATTTACCAAAAAGAAAATTTTCGATGAACTTTCCTAAACCCGAAATATTAGAATACAGTATATTTCAGTGTATAAGATGACCCTTTATTCCGAAAAAATTGTGTAAAAAATAAGGGAATCGTCTTATCTAACAGTAACAAAATTTTATAAGTCAAAGTTTTAATCAATTACACGAATCTTTATCAAGATATATTTGATTTTTCGATTTACCAATGGGTTTTCAGTCAATGATATGTTTGTATTAGCATTTAGAATTAGATTTTAAAACTTTCACATGGATTTGAAAAAAATGTCTTTTAGTAAATTTGATTATTGATAAATTTGTCATTCGATGCATTTATTTTTCAAAGAATTTGCCTTTCGATGAATTTGACTTTCGATGAATATGTTTTCGATGAAGAGTCACATTCAGTTAACTCAATCCAAACTGACTCACAAAATAGATGGTTCCACACCTTTGCTAAGTAAACAATCGTATTTTGAATACATTTGTTTTGGAAAACACTTCCCCTTAGTTAAATGAAATACTGTATTTCCTCGATTAAACGGCGCCCTCGATTAAGTTTCTGTCATTTAACCACATTCATCAATATCTATATCTGCGTCTTCATTTTTAGGTAAATCCCAATTTTTTAGTAAATCGTTTGATTTCAATTTACAATAAAAACGATTAAAAAAATTAACACAAAAACCTTACATTTTAATAAACGACGCGCCTTTTTTTCGAGAAAATGCGGTACGGTTGTTGTGGATTGTGAAATAGATTCAGTAAATTTTAATAAAATCAAAGCCGAAGTAAGTTGAAAGTTAATTTGCTTCTGTATAAATAAAAAGGAAAGAACAGATATATAAGACAATTAATAGATTTGAATAAACGAGTTTTATGACCTGCTACGGCGGGTTTTGAGGATTTTCGAGAGTTTATGATATTGGAGATTCTTGGGTGAAATTTTAATTTGAAACTAAATAAATATTTTTAAACACGTATTCAGTGTGATTTATATCATTCAAGTAAATGTAGATATCTGTCAAAGAACTGACTGAGCTCAGAATCATTAAAATGTTTTGGGGTTTGAGTTTGATTACTTCAGGAGGAAATCCGAAAAATATAAATAATTTAACTTTGTTTTAATATACGAGACAAATTAATGAAAGTTGCTCCTTAGGCCGTTTGAAATATAATTTTATGTCTTCGAACGAAACATAATTAAGCATTTGTGTTGTCACCGCCTAAGGAGAAAAACGAACAGAATTCAATGATTATCGAAATGAAATTGTTTCTGGCAAGTAAAGCGGCTCTCTTTAGAACTACAATTCGTGATTTTCAGGAGCCTAAGATATGCGGGTACCAACAACAGTTATTTTCTATTATATATTTTATATTAAATTATATAATTTTACGAAGAAGTTAAATATATTTTACAACCGTTTTTTTATTGAATAAAAATTTGAAGTCTTTCAGCAACTTGATGACCAAACACAATCGCACAATCTCGCAATCTATCTGACTTCAGAACATATTAGATAAAGGTCTGTCGAAAAACATGTCAATAAATTTCCTCTTATTTAATATTTTAGTCACAATTCGGAGATCACAATAGAAACATTTGACAGGGATTATTAAATAAACCTTGGATATTAGTTATATTTTTGACTTGAATTATTAACCTTCAACATCTATGAAGGTTATAGATTTTATTATTTATACATGTTATAATTTACTAATTCATCTTGTCTATTGATAAGTCTCTATTAAAAAGCTCTGATGTAATCAAATATACTATTAAAAGTTTCATTCAAACTCTTCCTGATCTTTTACTAACAAATTCTCAAAGTAAAAAGAGTTATAAAAACCCGTGATCACTCAAATGACGCTTCTGAAGAGATACATCTGATGCTATATTAAACATTCGAAAATGCAAATATTTTAATAGTTTTTCAAATAAAAAGAAGTAATTCTGTTTAATTTATGACATTTTTATTCAAACTCTTTTTTCGTCGTATTCCTTTGACTTCAACATAGACAATTGCAATATCACGATGTTTTATTCGAATGTATATTTTTGACACATACTACATTTAATTTTTATTTTTATAACGTTAATCCAAGGAACTAAAAACTGGTAATATAATCAAATATGAAGAGACAGCAATCTACACCCTTTAAGGTGTCCGTAAGTAAGAATTCATCTAAGACAGAATTAATTTCATAAAACTTATTTTATCATTTTTCTAATTATAAATAAATACGTGTATGTTAAAAGGAGACAGAATTTAATAATTTATTGAAAGATACGACTGTTTATAGGTAATAAAATTCATATTGTTAGTAAAAAAAACAATTGGTGGAGTTTCTCCACAAATGAATCTCCGTTAATCGACATCTTTACAGAAGAATATAACAAAACGCAAACACAAAACAAAATGTAGAACGTATAACATAAAATATCAAAAATAACAATTGAGTGATGAGTAACCTTTGTTTCTATAGAAGAATTTGTAAATATACAAACTTTTTAATAAAATAAAAGTTTAAATAGTTAAATAGTTATTTTCATAATTATAATCCATTGTTGTAGCTAACAAAATAAATTATCAATCACAATCAAACATATTCTTAAACGTGACCAAAGACTAAATCGAGAGTTGACAACCATTTTATAATTAATATGGTCTTAATTTATTACTTTCGGATTCGTTTTTAACATCAATGTTCTTATTTCTATTGAAGTTTTTAAACATTTCATAAAGCCATCTCCAATATGTGGTGAGTCTAAAAAGTAGTGAGATTCTTATAGAAATAAGAAAGATAGAAGAAACGAAATTCCTATTTTATACAATAAATATATGAAGATTTTATTTTTAAATGTACTTCCCTTTCATATTTATGCATTTTCATAAGCCATTCCCATGGTTTCGAACCCATCCAATCTTGTAATCTGTAATCTTGTAATTGTTTCTTGATATGACAGTTAAAAATCATTTGGTTCTATATCTCAGCTTTATGTTGGTAGTTTCATGAGGTGTTGGTATACAAGCGTTCCATTGCAGCAAAAAGAGATATTGGTTGAACTACTTGCATCGTACTTACCTGAACTCTACTACCAGCAGAGTAAGAAGAATAAAAGTATCGGATTTCCAGTCATTAAACTTGCCAGTAAACGAAGTTTAATCTAACATTTGAATGTCTATTATCTCGGGTACTAAGAAATGCGATACAAATATCTTGCATCGCCTTTTCATTCTCAATTGGTTAAGATTAAACTTTACAGTTATCTTGATCAAATTCAGTCACTGATACAGACCTATTTGAGTTATCTTCTTCTCCTGAGCCATAATATTCTTATAATTCTTTTCTAATTATTTTCCTGCAAAATTCTATTGTATCGTGCAATGATTCATACAAAATTTGACTAGTTGTAAACAAAAATCATTTTAATTACCTGATCATAATTGCTTTTTTAATATAAAATTGGGTTTCTTACCTTTCTTATTTCTATGCGAGTATAAATATTTAAAAACCTCATCAAGTATTTCTTTTACCAGTCAAAAATATTTTTGTTAAGCATTGTTATTGTTCATAATAAATAATAAATAACAAATTTTAGAAATTCAATCTAAAAGAGCTCTGAGTGGCAAGATTACATCTGGATACTCTTTTTCTTGTACTCATGAAATTCAAAATAGAAGTTTTTAAATGAACCACCGAAAAATACAACTAGAATACCCTTTATAAGCTTTCTAAACTTGAATCCCCGATGAATTTTTAGCAAAAAAATCTCCAAACTTTCTAATTTCAAGATTTTTCATCTCATTCATTTAAAATTGAAAAGATCACTTAAGAAATCAAATAATATTATTGATTATTATGACATTTATGTTTGTATTATTATTATTGTGAGGAATATTTGGTGTGTTGATGTTTTGTGTAGTGTTTGAATGTAAATGTTGTGTGTTGATTGGGAATGTTTCTCTCCTAAACAGATGGATTATTAATATTTTAATTCTTATAATCTGAAACTAATTTATTCAAATTTAGATTTAATATTCAAATTTCTAATTTATTATTATTGTAAATTTTAAATAATTTTATTAATTGTATTTTTGTAATTTTTTAAATAATTACCCTGTTTTATGGTTATAAGGTACCACTGCTTACTTAGGGCCACCTTATTAAATTTTTTGGACCCTGAAATTTTGTTTTTTTCTTCTTAGGTACCACTTTCTTCTAAGGTGCCATGTTATTATATGTTTTTATACTTTTTTAATTTTTTTAATAAATTTTTTTAATAATGTTTTTAATAATGCTTTTTATGCTTTTTTTAAAAATTTTATTTAAAATGTTATTAATAATGTTTTTTTATGCTTTTTTTAAATTTATTTAAAATATTAAGCTCATTTACGGGAAAATTGGATGATTAATGGTTATAACCAATATACGAAATAAGGAAATTGGAAGAGAGCTTCATGCGAAGAGATTTGTCAATGGATATCAGAGTCGTGGGATTCAGTTTCAGTTTCTGCCATCAAAAATGACTTCAAGAAGACCACAATCCATTTTTATCCGAATGAACACGAAGACGTTGAAGATGTAGTTATTGAGGAAAGCAATGAAGAATCTGAAGAATCTAAAGATGAGGTAGATGAAGATCAAGTTATTCGTGAGCAGCTCATTGATATTTCGTTGGATGAAAATAATTTTGGTAGCGAAGATGAAGATTATGATATAATTGAAAAAGATGGAAATTTTTTTTTAATTTTTGTTTCGTTTTACTGAGGTGCCACTTTTAACTAAGGTTTCACTGTTTACTAAGGTGCTTTCGGGGTAAAATTTTGTCTTTTAAAATCTACTAAGGTGCCACTATATAACCATAAAACAGGGTAAATCAAATAAATGTTTATAAATAATTATAAAAAGTAATTTTATTTTAAACAATAAAATTGAAAGTAAACATTTTAAATAAAATAATTTTCTTCAAGTTAGTTCAGATTGGGATGAGAATTATTAAACGTTGAGTGATGAATTTAAGTGAGAGCAATACTATTGATTGTCATATAGATGATCAAAATTGTGAATGTAATAAATGTTCTGTTTAATGTTTGAGTTCTATTAAAAATTATTATTAAAATTCTATATTTTTTACTCTTTATGCTATCTTTTAAGTAATAAAAACTATAATTATGAAAATAGAACAGGTCATATTCAAATGATCGAAATTACATCACTTTGTAACCATTTTTGTTCCAGCAGATACCTGGAAATCCGCCTAAAGATTCCTAAAAGAACGACTGAAAAACATTTACAAATTTTATTAATTTTCAAACAAAACTGACAAATAACAAACAAAATCTTATTTTATTTATTATATTTACTCTTGATGTTCAGTAACTCTAAATTATTAATTGATTAGTGACTATTTTTTGTGCTTTAACTAAACCAGAAAATCTTGATACTCTTTCTGACATCGTTGATACATCTTTTATTCTTTCGCTAACATTATTTATTACGAATATGCTGAAACATTTACTTAAATAATATAATATAATAAATCTATTATTAAAAAATGTCAAGCCTTTAAAATCACAATTAACTGTCAACACTTTGAAAAGTACACACTTAAAAACAACTTGAAAGTATATTTGCAACTTCAATAAATTAAATATGAAGAAACTGTCCAAACAATTCAACATATTAAAATGATATTCAATGATATTCATCATCTGCCAAAATATGATACTGCAAACATTAGACTCTATCTTATCAAAGTGACATATATTCCAAAACTGCTTGGTTTTTATGTTAACATTTCGTAATCTTTTAATCCATCGTATCAACTTAATCAATTGTTCTCAATTCGCTTTTTTCTATTTTATTAGATTCTTGGCGAACGATAAAATTTTCGAATTTAATATTTACATATTTATATATGATAAATTAATATCCGTTGACAAAAAAACAAAGTAAAATAGAAATTATTAAAGATCAAATTTTAAAAATCTAAAACAAAATTAATTTTCCAAAATAATAAAGAGAAGTTTCAAATTAAACCTGGAATTTAAATACCTAGAATAATATAATGTTTTAAAAATATTTTAATTGGAAATAATTTTTTGTGTAAAGTTTAAAATTAATTAACTGAATTTTATTTTTATAAAAAATACAATATAAAAAAATCTTGGAAAATGTTTTTAAAGTATTAAAAAATATTTTAATTAACAATAAGATTTTGAATAACGTTTAAAAAATTATTTGATTATAAATTTTATTTTTGAAAAAGGTAATGTTAAGAGAACTCACACATTTGATAGAACATTTATCACATTCACATTTCTTATCATCTCTATGATGATCAATAGTATTGCTTTCATTTAGATCCATCAATCAATTTTCAATATCTCTTATTATAATCTGAACTATACTTGAGAAGATTATTTTATTCAAAAATATTTAATTTAAATTTTATTGACTGAAATAAAATATTTTTATAGTCATTTTTAAACATTAATTTGATTTTAATTATTTAAAAATTTACAAAAATAAAATCA
>MQRK01219574.1:99827-117288 GCA_001938485.1 Girardia tigrina
AACAGTGTGTTGACAACATGGGGGGATATTTTGATTAAAAATAAAATGTTATTATTTAAAAAAAATCAATTTACATTTTACTTTAATTTTGACCCGTTTCATATCGAACAACCTAATAACTATAATTTTCCCACAGCCCGAGAATTTCGCACCGCCACCGTAGTGTTACAGTCGCTTTACTGCGCACACTCGATCACCACCATTTATTATTATCACAAGTTAATTTGTTCTCAGGACAAATATCAAAACTTTCGTAAATACAATTGATTAATAATATTTATTTGATTACTAGACAAATTAGAACCAGAAAAATCTCTAAAATTATTTACTACAACGTTCATTGATTAAAATTTAAATTAACATTAATTATTTAAATATATTAATTAGCTTTATTTATTTAAAAATTTAGCATAAAATTTATCAAATTATTTAACATTTTACAACGATATTAAATTAAAATAAAGTTAAATATAAGTAAATTTAAGTCAAAGTAGTTTCAGATAGTAAGAATCGCAATACTAATCACTATTCGAGTAGGAGAGACACAATCTCAAATCAACACATCATTCAAACACAAAACATCAAATATTCATCACGCAATACTATTTAGACATTCTATTATTAATACACATTTGTTGTCAATATCAATTAAATAGAAGGTATTTAAAAATCATCTTACTTTGGAATATCTAAAAATTATTTCCTTGCTTTTTTATGTTCTTCAAATAAAGTAAAAAATAAGAGGTTTGTAAATCCTATCAAAATCACTTGTGAAAAATGGACTTTCAGAAACTCGTAAATGATTTAAAGAAATAAAACATAACATTCACGATTTCCCTTTTTGTTATTTTCGATTTTTTAGTAAAACTCCTTGTAAATTTCCTCAAAAAAGTATTCAAACTATTCTTTTCCTTTTAATTATTAATATTTCCTTTAAAATATTTTCAAAAAATTCGTTAGAAAAATTATAAGCAGTTGGTTGAGACATAAGGTTTACCAAAAATGAACCATTTGATTTTGTTTAATGAACCAATCGATCTCCTTAAGGAATTATTAAAACTTCGTAAACAATCATTATTTATATAAGGTAATGTTTGCTATTAAAATTGCAATAGGAATTGTAAATGAAAATGTTAAGATTATTTTTAATTATTTATTTTTCAGGAATAATAATTTAATATTAATAGATAAAATTACATAAATAACTATTTGTAAGACTATGATTGGTACAAATTCAATAATTATCGAATTTCAATTATTATTAAATAGTATTATTAAATAGATTTTTTAATTTTATTTCATTAAACAAACATAGAAATTCAATTTTTATTTAATAATAAATGTTTTACATTAATACAGCTTTATTTTTCAAATTGTGAATGGTAATTAACATGTTACAGTGCGGCAGTAGACAACAGTAACTAGTAAAAATCCAATTTTATTTTTATTATTTCATAATTTAATGTCACAAAAAAAACTATTTATATAAATTTTTATCAAACATTTTTCATTGAATGAAGTTGTTTTTTCTTCTATTTTTGGAAATAAATTATAATAAAACAGATATTTTACAATAATTATTTTTTTATTTCTTCATTTTAGTTCTGTTTTTCTTATACTTAATACAATATTTCAGACTTGGATTCACATTTATATACCTTCATGCCTAAGAGGAGTTAGTTAATTTTCTTTTCGCTGACAAAATTTTAATAATTTAAAAACGATGAATTTTAAAACATAATTATAAAAATAATTTTAACATTATTTTAAATTAAGTTTGATAATATAATTGAAATAAATTATAATTTAAAAAATATATAATTTTTTATAAATAATAATTTGAGCTTTAAATAATTTTTAATATTTTAATTGATTGAATAAATCGATTTTAGAATATAATATTTTTTATAGTTTTAAAGTAAATATTATTTAAAATAAATAGGATTAAATTAAAATCGAATTAAATATTATTCTTAAGCTTGAGTTTTTTTAAAAATTAATCAGAATTTGAAAATAAAAACAAAAATATGCAAATTTATTATTAAAATGAAACTGAAAATTTAATTTTAATAAAAATTATTTATTGTTACTGATAATATTGACATAACTAACAATGCTAATGTATGTATATAAATATGAATATATGTCTTCAAAATATGAAGCTATCGAAAATACTATAATATGAAATTTATAACTGTCTAGTAACTCTTCAGAGACATCTGAAACATAAGATGAATGAATGATCTGTTTTATAACGTTGTCTTAGAGCTCTTTTAAAACATTTATAAACATGCGGTGGTAGGTTTAAAAAACAACAACTAATAATAACATTAAGGACTGCAATTTCCAATTCTATCCTTATTGTTTTCAGATTAATATCATAATGCCAAACTTTAATTTTTTAAAGTATTTTCTGATGTTTCATCATTCTTATCAGGAAGTAAAGCATAAATAACAGTGTGGGTATGTACAGATTCATGGTTACTCATCATTTTGGAGCTAAATTGTGAATTTATCATGAAAAATTTCCTATATTTTTTTGTTTTTTTTATTTTTTAGTAAGGCTGGGTTTGACAGTATTTGACCTTTGAACATTTTTTCATTTTGAAAAACACTTTTTGGAGTCATACACATTTTTAAGAATTTAGAAATAATGAGAAGAGTATTAATTTTTCTAAAAGATAATTTTTTCCTGATCAAGTCTCTATAAGTCAGAATAAAAGCAATTTTTACCATTTTTTGCTATAAAACCATATCTAAATTACATAAACTTATGCAAAAGATGTAAACTATCCAAGTTATCCACGACCTTAGTCGAATCGACCGTTATTCGAAACGACCGGCCATCCCATATCTCATCTGTTCTTAGAACTATCCTTCTACAACCTTACATTACAACATAGAAAGTATCTCGAGGAATTTATAAAAATCGAAATCTTGTAGTTAAATAGAAAGTAAAATGTTTTTTTAAAAATATAAAAGAAATAAAATATAAAGCTCTTTAAAATAAAAATTAAAGTACTTTAAATATATATCTAAATTCTTTAATATCAATCTTAACAAATTCACGTTCGAATCACTTATCATAGAAAGTTCGAAGCCTAAGAAAGTACGAAAATATCAACATAGAGTTCAAGAGTTCAAAACTTGAGCGTCAACTTGAAATATAAATATGCATAGTTGTTATAAAGATAAATTGATGCACAACTATTAAATTATAATACGCTTAATTATACATAATTACGATCACTTCTTAACGCATATCGGTATTTTCTTTGAAATGTCAGAAAATTTTCGCAACTAAAAATTCTTCAATTATTTGGCATTATTCACTGAAGATAATCAGATTCAATAATTGTCTTAGATATTTTTCAAAGAAGAAGATCGGGGAATTACGGCGAATTTGAGAAGAGGAGAGAATATTGCTAATGATAATTTTATTTTTTTGCTAAATATCGATTTAGTATTTGGAGAAAAAACATAATTTTATTGAGTTAATTAACATTTAAAGATGGAAATAAAAATTAATATTAAATTTTTTTTAAAAAAATTACATTTTAATATAACTTAATGAAAATCAAATAAGCTCAATTTCGTTGGATGTTGATACCGAAATCCAAATTTTTGTGGTTTCTATGCAAAAAATATGAATCCTAACGGTTTTTATACTTCCGCTACTGAAGCTACGTGCGACGTGACACTAAATCCATCTAATCATTTCTTTAATATGAATATTTCAAAAAAATAAATAACAAAAGTATAGATTGTTTAGTTTAGGCTTATAACTTTCAATTTATTGAAATATTTAACAATTTCATATAATATTTCTAGTTTAGAACAACTGAAAAAGAATTATATTTTATTTAAAGACGCAAGTGTTAAAAAAAGTCTTCTCATCTAAAAACCTATTTGTGAATGATATTTTGAGTTTTTTAGGATTTCAGGGCAATTTGAAAATTTTGAATATTTAATTTTTTAAAATATAAAATATTTAAACTCCAATATATAATTAAAATGCAGTGTACAAAATACATCTAAGTTAAAATAAAAAAACAAGTTGTAGTACCCATTATTGTAAAAACTGTGACACTAACAAATTCATGTTTTTTAACTTATATTCTTTAATTGTTATTAAAACCGTTATGCGAATTGGAATAAAATTCAAAGTGGACTAAAAATAGAAATCAAAATCCAATTTCAACAATTAATTAAATTGAACTTATAAATATTTTTGTTTGAATATTATAAATTTAATTTTAAGTGGATTTCTTATGAATGTTTTTTTTACAAAATAAATATTTAAAATATTTATCATCTTTTTATTCATGATTGATTTTTCCTGCGAGTCGATGAATCCACAAAATGGCCGCCGCTTTACAAGTGTTTCTTTAATTAAATTATAATAAATAATTAAAGTTAAGTTATTTTAACAAAATAAAAAATTAATTATTAAAGCTAAGTTTAAAATCAAAAATTAAGTTTAACGTAAGGTTTTTAAAATCCAGAATTAGTTATTTTACAAATAATTAAAACTAAGTTTTAACGTAAAAGAAATCCAAAGGAATAAATTGTTAAAGTTAAGTTTAAAATCAAGAATTCAGTTACAAATAAATTAAAATGCAAATAATGGAATTTTAAAATATTAAGCATACGAAAATTTTGTAAATACGTTGAAAAAGTATTAATAAAAAAAATTAATTTAAGATAAAATTGTAAAAAACACATAACTTTCAATTTTATGTAAAAACGTAAAATGCCGAATAAATAATTATTCACAAATTAAAATCGGTTTATGTTTATATTTATATTTAAATGTTGATATCTGGTTTATGCCTAATTGAAAATATTGTTCCTCATAAATTTGTTTAAAAATTGTTATATTGTTGTAGCAATAAAAAAAAGTTGTATCATGAATTTTGATATTAATCTCGAACCCAATAGAGTTATTTAATTTGTTTATCATTTCTAAAAATCCTTTTTCTAACTATGAAAATAATAATTTCCCACATATTATTATATTGACCAAATAAAAATAATATGGAGTGTTGCACATATTTATTTTGCAACAATTGATCCCGATCTATAAACTTTTGAAACAAATTTCATTCCTTTTTCCGACGAGATTTATGTTACATTCTAAATATAAATGACAGATTCTAGGCTGTTTAAATAGTACGAATCTAACAAAAATATGTTCTATTAAATGCAATGTCAATTAAGATCACACTGCTATCCAATATCAAATAAAAGAACTTACTGTACTAATGATAATAAATTATTCCAGTGTACATTATATTTCAGTCACCATCATTCTCGGATTAACTGGGAAATGGTAATCTAATTAGTTGGTTTATGTGACCATATAACAATATCAAATTATAAATATGTTTGGTCTTATCTCATAATTGATATTATTTTTCGGAAAATAATATTCCTATTTTAGGCGACAAAATATATTTTAACAATAAAAATTTCAATAGTTAATTATTGAGAATAAACATCGAATGTCTCTCAATAACTAAATATTGAAATATAATAACTCTGAACACTTTCAAGAAACAATTCTTTTTAACAATGAAACGACAATACTAAATCATTTGGAGAAGAATGAAAAGAAGAAAGAAATAAATTAACATTGTTAAATTTTTAAATTAGGAGACAATGTTTAGTTATTTTATATACCGCATATTGTGAAAGTATTGTCAGTTAACTTTGACACTAGATTTAAGGAACTTAAGCTGATATGTGGCAATGTATACATATTTGATTTAGAGATTATAATTATTGTCATTCTTTTTGTATTAATCTTTAATATTTAGAAATCTATTTGTAAATACATGCAGTAAACGTACTGAGATTTTCCTACCTTCGCGCGGGCCACCTTGACGATTAAATTGCCGAGTTAGCAAACGATTGGATGCAAACGAGAGTCTGTAAGACAGGCCTAGAATTGAATCAAAAATAAACCTTTCCTATCTCAGAATGAACGTCAAGGCCTATCCACAGCGATCAATCAAGTTCATAATTCACAGAATAGTTGTGCAGTCAAAAACTTGGTAGCAAGATTCTTGTGATTATCAAGAGACCTTTGCTAACCAATGCAATGAAGCAGAATCCCTTTGAAAGGTGTCATGTTCTTTTTAACGACGTGAAGTTCCGTAAAGCTGGAATTGTAGACGTCTTTGAAGACGAAAAAACTTTCACGGTGGATCTATCATGGACCCGTCACAATAAACATGTCGTTCGCTTAGGGGATGATGAAATCAGTAACGCACGAACGATTAGCAGAACAAATCATTCTGCCAGCATAATGGTACTGGGTCTGGTGCAACGAATGGAAAATTCAGTCCCAAAGTGTTCTTCACTACTGGTTACAGACTAAATGACACAGGTTACCAACAAGCTCTGAGCCAAACTGTACTGCCGTGGTTGAAGAAATAATTTCCCGGGGAATTTTCACTTTTATCAAGACCTTGTTGTTGAAGTAATTTTTAGAGAAGAACATTGATCAGAATAAACAAGTCGGTATTCGAAATGCGAAAAATTCAATAAAAATAAAATGTTATCTTGATAAATTTTAAGCGAATTTTGAAATCTGCACCGATCCAATTTTCTACAATTAATTAATTGTAGAAAATTGGATCGGTGCAGATTTAATACAATACCAAATACAATACCAAAAAATATAGATTGGAGAAAATGTCATGTTTTACTTACCCATATAAAAGTAATTCGTTTGGCGGTTAATCTTCATCAGACCTAATTTATCTTTTTTTGTGTAAAACAATAAAAAAATTATCTTTATTTATCCTTCTTTAATAAAAATATTATAAAATGTTAGTTACTATTTATTTGACATTTCGGTCATCAAAAATAAATACTAACACAAATAAGTTCACAATAAATAAAAATATTAAAAAAAATTTAATGGAATTATATCACTATTTATAATACAATAATTCATATATTTAATAAAATTACAAATTATAACTTTAATTTCCCGAAACTTTAAAACATTTTTTAATAATAAGTAGCTGTATAAAATCAGAATATTCACATTTTAATATTTTATAAAGTTTATTAATTAATTTAAAAATGTTTTAAAGTTTTGTTAATTATCTAGTATTTGTAATTTTATTACATATGAATTTTTGTAATATAAATAAATAATGATATAATTTAATCGAAAAGTGTGCAAATTTAATCGTACAAATTTTGATTAAATCCAATTAAGTATTAAGAAAGTTATGATCATTTAACCCTTCCTGTACCATGCTGTGTAACGTGTACACATTGCTTCTAATAACTTAAATATCTCTGTTAATACAATGAATTTAATTTTGATATCTTAGGTATTCCTCCGTTACATATTTACGCATTGAATTACGAAAATAATCTATTATTTTATATTGACTTCTACCATAAGCAATGCCAATGAATATTTCGATTTATATCGATTTTAAACCGTTCGTTTCTGAATGTGTAACTACTACACAGCACGGTAACACGCGTATTTTTAACACGGTAAGGGAAAGGTTAAAGTTTATCAATTAGAGTCCTGAGAACTTTCCTAACAACCTAATAAATATTTCTATGGACTATAGAGATTTATTTAAATTAACAGACATTATGTTCCTCATTCTACAATTCTTGCAAAGAATATCTGTTCAATGAAGGATTTCTTTTAAATATATGAAGAAGATTTTATATTGAACGATACAGTTTGACGAAAGATTCTGTGCTTTTGCTTGAATAAAAAATGTAAAATAGATAAATTAATCAACCATTGTTCTATATTACTTAAATGTTTCCATTTCGGCAAGCTTCTCCTTCAAATGATGGTTCCGCTTAAAGCTCGAAGCACTGGCAATACTGAGACTAGTAGCACTATTCAAGGAATGATATGAATTTTGTCGACGGAGATTTTGTTCACTTCCATAGCCGGACTCACTAATTCTGTGTTGCTCAATCCCTTCAATCCACTTTTTGCGCTCAATGATCGACGATCCACGCAAATACCAAATTGAATCACCTACTCGAATCTATTGAAAATAGAAATACACTAGTCCACAGTCTTACAAACTAAAATCTCATATGTTAAATAACCAGACATGAAAGGTTAAACATTTGATATTGTTTATTAGGATAAAAATAAATGTTTCATATTCCAAATAAATTAAAAATAGTATTGGTTAATAATGTCATTTTTAGATAAAATTTAAGATTTGTAATACTACTATTTTTTAAATATTTTATTTTAATTAATTTGTACTATTTCATTATTGCTGGTAATAATGCAAGAAAATATAGACATAAAATAATATGAAGTATATTTTAAAAAATGCTTTAATTTATTTATAAATATATTAAACTAGCATTCGTGTGACTTAATATTGTAAAATAATCACTTTCATAGATCAGAAAAAGTCATATACATTTGAATCAAATATAAAACAAAAGAATACTTTATTAATAATCAAACTCAATTGGAATACGTGGCGACGTCAAAAGTCCGCAGACTACTCCACTAAAATGCGAGTAATGAAATCCAAAATGCATGTATTTCTTAGGTGTGTCATAAAGATACAATCCTCCATCATCTTCAATGCACACATTCCTCCGTCTGGCTTGCTCGAAGAAGGCACTTTTATACCAGTCAGCGGACTTTTCGCTAAGGAATTATGTCACGCTTGCCTTACTTTCTCTTTGTCAGAAAATCATTTCCGTTTTAAATGCAGACTTCTGGTAGCTCAACAGGAAGAAATCGATTGGAACCATCTCTGCTGTATTGGGGATGAAAAGCTCTACGCCACTTCATTGCACAACAGTCTGGGTCACAGCGGATTTATGCGCGGATGCAGTTTTGTAGAGTTACCAAAGTGTCTGTCCGTATGGATTCTTCTGCAACACTCATGTCTTTTCTGGGATGTAGGTGGAGAGTGGTATTTCATTCTCTGCCAAGATATTATCCAGAAATCGAGCACCGATTTCAACATGGATGTTGGTGTTATCTTGACAGCACTGAAGTCGCTTCTTACATATGTCCGCGTTGAGAAAGTAAAGCACGAACCACGAGCATAACTTCCTTAATCGTAGATAATGGAGCATGTTATGTAGTTTTCCATAGATAACGTTTAAGGCGTTTGCACGTTATTTCTTCGTCCATTTCCGTCCATTTCGCACCAAATGCTTTAGTTTTTCAAATTTTTTATCACCAATTTTTCGTGGTCTCCCACTCCTTTTCTTTTTGTACTCATTTGTTCTGTCGGACTTAAATTCTTCAATCTACTCGTACGTTGCAGATCGAGAGGAGACCTCTTCCTCCTAAGTCTCACTTAGTTGTCGCATTATTTCATCATATTTAATTTTTCTTAGAAGCAAAAACTTAATTACATTGTGTTTTTCAATGTCAGATACCATATTAAAGAAAATAATTGCAAAATATGTCTCACAGAATATTCAAACGTTAAAAGAAATACCACTATTTTACCTACGTAGATTTACTGCTTTCGTATAAAAATTAAGACTCATACATTATTAATAAATGGGTTTGTGTCAAATGACCGAATCCCAAAAGACCGAAATTAATTATTACAAAATTTACTATTCTAAAATACAATAAATTTAAAATAAGTTATGAGGAATATTTCAAATGTTATGTACGTCGCTGTATGTTAGTATTATGTTATTTTTCATTTTAAATTGAGATTTTTTTTATTTTAAAATGAGTTTTTTTTTCAATTAAAATCCAGATTTTAAATGCCTTTAACTTATAAAAATAAAGAAAATTAAACATTCTCAATTTAAAATGAAAAAACCTTATTTGATTTATGAAAATAATTTTGTAATAATTTCAGTCTTTTAGGATTTGGTCATTTGGGAATTCGGTCATGTGGGAATTCGGTAATTTGGGATACTGTCATTTGACCAGATCCCTTAATTAATATACAAGTCTATGGATTTTTTGAAATCACCACGTAAAAAGAACTAAATCTTGAAATAGAATTATCAAAAGTCAATAATATAAACATACTTAAACTCTCAAAAGAAATAAATATTTTAAAAATATGAATCTCAAACTATTCAGGATTAACTCACAGAATCTTTTCTCACAAAATGAACGAATGGAATCCCAAAATAGAGACGAATATATCAATTATAGGAACAAAAGTTTGGAGGATAGAGAAAAAGATTCTATTAAAATGTATTTTATGGAAGAAATGAATAAAAACTGTTGTATTATTACAAATGTATGAATCAAACTTATTTGCAATTAAATCGACTTCCCTAGAATATAATTTCTGATATTTTCGATAAACAATTGGAAATAAAATTCGATAACTGAAATGGCAGTTGTTAATAATGGTTGAATAAATAAATAAAAACGATATTTTATCAAGATAAGATTAACAGGAAATTAATAAATGATGAACAAACTTTGAAAATATATTGCATGAAATTATTAAAATAATCGCCAAACATTCAAAAATTATTTTTTCGAATGTGTCAAAATAAACATTAAACATAAATAATTTTACAGTTAAACTTCTGAAATGTGCGATTTAGAGCGGAGAAATTGCAATAATTGATCTTTCCTCAAAGGTAGCTGGTCTGAAAGATGCAGTAATGTTGTCTAGTCAAGTACCCTTAAGTAAATTACTAATGTAATTCGCGACCAAAACATTGTGCATTGTCCCAGACTAAAGGTGAGCCATAATCAGGACGATCCCTTTTAATGAGTAAAATTTTACTCCACCTCACGTGTATAATTAGTTGCAATAATAAAAAGTAATGGTGCAATTATGTTATGAGTACTGGTATCAAAAATATATCATTAACATTTATCACTGTAATGGTAGAAAGCATCATATTTACAAACCTTTTATTAATATAAAACAATTCAAATTCACATAATGCTTTCATAAATAAAGTGTGATCTTTCTTAGCAAACCAGTCATCAAAAATGTTTTGGATGTTGTAGTGACATCCAGTCAAAAAAACATTTATATATAAATGTATATATGATTAAATATCTATAGATATAAATAATAATTATAAAATTATAAAAAAAATCAATAACAATATGGATATCTCTATGAGCGAAATAAATACGAACATAAAAATAGTTCGATTTACCTAATAGTTTGGATTTACCTAATTAATCAAATCCTAACAATTGTATAAAAATTGGATAATAAGTGTGATTCCTTTCGATTCCAGTTCCAGCAAATTATTTTCCGAGTACAAGAAAAATAAAAAGAAACAAACAAAATCAACAAAACTGAGATCAACTCCCCATCCGACCCAATTGAATTACTTTTGCAGATACCAATTTCAATAAATACCTTTCCATTTTTTAATCAAAGAAAAAACATTTCTCTACCGTTATTTTTTGTCAAATTAATCATAATCATGAACAATTGCTACATACAATTGTCTCGGGATTTGAAAACAATATTAATCGTCCTGTACCATAACAATTTGAATTCGTCGAATCTCTTTCCGCCTTGCCACAATCGGTAGTTATCATTAATATAGTTTGTTGAATTTAAGTTTAAGTTATATTTTTATTTATTTAAACATATCGTTAAAAGAGTTCATTGAAACATACGTTTCAGTTAGCTCTTTTACAGATGTCATAAATATCAGTAAAATGCATGTCTCTTTTCAAGGGCTTAAATAAAAGGGTAGATGATAATTGAATGTAAATCCGCCGTCTTTGGTAGATTAAGAAGCACCATTAGAAGAATGCATTTGATTATTGTTAGCAAACAGCAATTTTTTCAAGTTTCATTCCTTTATTCTTTTTTTCCTGTATTCTTTCAACAATGCTACATAGATTTGACTAATATAAGATATTAAAGGCATGTAAACGGTATTGATAACACCTGTTCCTTTCAAGAACACAGACAGCATCAAATAATTTTTATACAAGAGTCCAGATTTCAACTTCAACTAAGTTTTTTTTATCAATCTTTCACTCAATTATGTACCCTTTTTTCTGATAAATAAAGGTTCAGAAGAGATCCAACCATATGTAATTATGTTTGAAATGATCACCATAACGGTTCATTTCGAACACACTGCTGTTCCACCCACTTTCTCTCCCTCTCGCACATACACACTCCTACACAAGGTCATTTATAATTGTATACTTATTTAATAAGAATAAGACATTCTTTTGTTCTTAGCCCTTTAAATCCAGAGTACATATTTGATGTAAGAATTTTTGAGGAAAAATAAATATGTTTTATTGTACACCCACATTTTCTTAGGTTATACTCAGATGGAAACGCTAAAAAACCCTGATATTTGTGATGGTAATAAAAGTATCGAAAATCATATTAGTGTTCTTAATGTTAAGATTTGTTCTGGATTATTGTTATCCCTTCCATCATTGAATTTGAGCTTGAATCGAAGATACAAATTAGCAAAATCCTAATGATTTCCATTTCTGCAAAAGCATTTCAGTCAAACTGCTTTTTCCAAGGAATACATTGATTATTTTTAAAAGTAAATAGTAAATTCTTATTTAAATGTACCTTATTTGTCAATTAACGAAAACATTCAATGCGTAATTGAAAATTAGTAATTTAATGTACGAAATTCATTCAGTTCTTTGAAGAAATTCTTTACGTGAAACATGAACCAGCTATTTTATCAATAAGGTCGTCACATGAATTGACCAAAATAGACTATTTCAAAGTCGGAATTTAAGTCACATTGTTAAAAAGTATAGATGAATTTTATCCACAGAACCACTTGAAATGGAGCCAAGTTACGAATCAAACATCATTTAAAAACCAAAGGTCTTCATGCCACAACTCGAATAATATTGACAAAAATGCTCGTGACTTGAGATTGTAAATTGTGATTTATGATTATAATAATTATTATAATTAACAATAAGTTGCATAAATCTTTCAGATTGACTGTTGTTTATTACATTATACTATATTTAGATCTTTCCTGTAAAGAAGGTCTACATTTCTAAAATATATTTATTATTATAGATACAAGTAGATTCATGAAATTATTTGTATAAATTCAATATCTTTATAAAGTGTAAAGCTAAAGCAGTGATTTTAAGATCAAAATATTAACAACACTTTATTATTATTGAACGTTCAAAATTTATTTACTCTAGCACTTGAATAATGTTTTCTGAGTTGATCAATCTTACTAATAATCCTCGGGAATGTGTGGATTACGTTCGCTGGTTTGGCTGAACTTATTGACATTTTGTCTGGTTGGAAGATTATTTATATAATTTTATTGCTTCTATTAATGTTTTGTACCCGAATGCAACGTATTTTGGCTTTATAAAATACAATATAACCGATGAAGGACCTACGAAATTCGATTACAAGTGGATTATATCGATTATGATTATGAAGTAGACATTTTTGTGAAATGGCCGAATTTATTTTTGATTTAATGTATCCTTAAGTTTTTATTTTGTTTAGCTTATTAAAAGTATGAGGAGGTAATTAATTTTTGGTGCGCTGATCAAAATTTAAATAGTTTTAAAAAAGATTATTTTCATTTAAAATCAAATTGAAAATTTTAAAAATTAATTTGAATTTAAAAAAAAACATTCTTAATTAAAAAACATTCATTAAAAAACAACGCAAAATTAAAAAAACAGCATATAAGATTTCAGTTGAAAAACAAAATTATAAAAACAGAATATAAAGGTTACAATAAAAAAAACATGTTTAAACATTAAATATTTATTTTTTTAAAAAAATTTTAATACATGTAAAATCATTTTGATAAATATTTTTGTTTAAAATTTAAAAAAGTTGAATGTTGTTTTGACTTAATTAAAATTATAAGTATATGAAAAATTATTTGAAGATAGAGATCAGTGGATTAATTCTTAATTTGGAAAATTTGTTTGAAAGTTGTTTTATAATAAAGATATAATTTGAGTACAATGAATTCTGATATTGACATCACAAACACGTCTCACAAAAAGCTTATTTACTTGTTATAAAATGAATACAATTGTATACAAATAATTACAACTGCCGGATAGTAATTATCGACACGGCGCATTAACGAGGACGGCAGCAATTTTCAGTTTTCTACAATCTCATAATAATAATAATAATTTTCTGAAATAATTTAGAGGTTTCTGTCATTTATTTCCCAGCAAATAAATTCTAAAGAAAGACATTTAATCATCGCTCAATTGTTTCTATTGAAAGATGTCTATCAGCAATTGTTTAGGCCGATGAAACACGTTCCTTCTAAACGTCTTTATATATCATAATTTGTTTAAATTTCAATAATTATATTTTGATAATTTATTAAAACTTTTTTTCTGACACATTTTCGAGGATGATATTGCTATTAAAACAAAGTGAATGTGTGATTATTTACCGATCAGATGGAATGATATTTTCAATAAATAACATTTAATTTCAATTCATGAATGTGAAATGTATTGGTGTTGAGTTATGCCGATTTGGAATTTGGATGTGAAATTGTTCTCTGTGCTTACATAGACAGTCATGGTCAAAAGATGGGAATCAAAGTGAAAAGCATATTTTAACATATAATATATAAACGTTATGGCGAATTCGTGTATTCGACAACCGACTTACCCAATTCATGAACTAGTCAATTTCTGCCGATTCGACTAACTATATGAAAAATTTTCATTTTAATATGAAAATTTCTCAATTTAAAATGAAAGATTATGTATTTAACATGAAAAAATATCAATTTAATATCAAAAATTCATTTAAACATTTTTTCATTTTAAATACAGAATTTTCCATATTAAATGTTAATATCAATTTCATAATTGAATTAAAAAGTTTTGCAAAAACATTGCCGAGCGTGAATTCGGCAAGTCGGTTGCCTAATTCGTGAATTCGGCAATTACAAAAATTTGGTATAACATAAATAATATAACAAGAATTGCTTAATGTTAGTATTTTCTCTGTCAACCATAGTCATGAGGTAAACCTCCAAACGTTCAGACAGAGCGAACTAATTTTTGTAGATAATCAGTGAAAATTTCTTGTGTCTAGACAATATTGATTTTGTTCTTGAGATTATATAAGCTTCGATCACGACTTTTCAGATGATTTCAGCAGTTTTCAATAGGATTGAAGTCTGGCAAGGGGCCCAGAATCTCAATTCTTTCGTAAAGCAACTATTTGGAAAACAAGAAAAACATATTAACGAACAGTCATATCATGCTCAAAACAGTAATAATCTGAATTTTTGATGCAAAATTAACAGGTACACACTGTTATTAATAGTGGTATTATGTAGCATAAACCAAAGTCAACATCGATACTTAGCTGTAGTGGAACCCCATATCATTACTTTTTCAAGATTATGATCCTTCAGTAGAACATATTTGGGATTGCACCTCTCCTAAATGGACATCTGACTATACGTAAACGTTATCAAAATGATTCATTTGAAAAGATTACATTTTCGCAATCTTCTACTGTCTTATGACGATACTTTTAAAAAAACGTTACATGATCTTGAATATTCTTTTGTCTTCATTTGGGCTTTTATGCTAGTTTTCTGCTTGTGAGATGTAAAATATCCTTTAGTCGACGTTGAATAGTAGGAAGAGTAGGTGAAGAAGAATCTGGAAAACATCGTTTTTTATTTCAGAATTAGAAGAAAATAGGTAGACCTTAGCATATCTGCTAATACTAGTATCTTTTCTAAATATCGTTACCATGGGTCTTGCAGCTCATAATTTACTGTTATAATGGTCCTCAAAGTTTTAACACAACTCTTACTGATGTTTATAAGCATTAATGTCTCTTGTGATATAACCTTCTTCTCTTAAAATAGCAATTTGTGCTTTTTATTCTGATGAAACTTTACACTTTACATCAATTTTGAACAATACTCTATCTGAATTTGGAGTAAAAAAAGCTAATAAGGCCAATTGAGATAACTTAAACAAATCAATGTTAAATAAAAAATATTTTCAGCATAATTAAACATAGCAATTATATTTTACTGCATTTTGTAAGTGATCAACATTTTTTTGTAATTTTTAATTTTAATTCCGAAATTTTGGCCATGACTGTAAATACACGACAAAAGGTCGCTTGATAAAAATAATCATTGCCTTAAAGATTTTCGAAAATATGTATCATCAATATTTATTTCTAAATAGCTTCATGACAAAATTTAAAGGGTAGCAAGTGTTAAAAATCTTTTGAATTGCTTTAAATCAGAGGTGTTCAAACGGTCGATCGCAACCAGTTTTTAAGTCGATGGCATACATATTTATAAAAAAATTCTGGATATTTTTTACTATTATTGTAACTGTTTCCTCTTCTATGCCGCCTGTGATATGCTTATCATTCCCCATTGTACAGTCATACCCGTTTATTCATATCGCACTTTATCGCACGATGTAAAAGACTAAAACAGTGATGAGTGGAAATTTTTTTTGGCTTAATTAGTACCGCGAATTATGTTGTAAGTGTGGTTTTTTATTTTTATCCAATGACTACATTCAAATCCAGGAGTGTTCAAACAGTTGATGATTCAGGGGCGGAACTATACTATCGCCAGTCCCCGCAAGGCGAGACG
This sequence comes from Girardia tigrina, assembly GCA_001938485.1. NCBI lineage: Eukaryota > Metazoa > Platyhelminthes > Tricladida > Dugesiidae > Girardia > Girardia tigrina. The sequence goes on from MQRK01219574.1 coordinate 116,415, forward strand.
GGTCTACAGTAGCTCATTCCAAAGGCCAGAAAGTACTTTTGCATAGAGCGGGAACAAAATTTGTTCCAGACAATCACTTGCCGCCTAATATTTTTATAGTCGGTCGCCAATGGTTTAGTCTGAGCACCCCTGCTCTAAATGATTCGCCACAACAATGCAATTTATCCAATATATTTTTTTTATAAACGAACACATCATGTCTAGATAAACTTAAATTTTAAATATCGTAAAATTATACACAAAAACATACATTTATCATTAATACTCAGTACCCTTTCCTTAAAGATTATTCGATACACCATCAAAGTCTAAAATGTTTATTCACAAAAGAACCAATCTCAAATTGAACTGTAGGGGCATAGTATTATAAAAACTAAATTGCTTCAATGAAATCAAAAAAAAATTGCCTATGTAAAAAATCGAATTCCAATCTTCCTTAAAATTTACTTGTAATTGAAAATGAAAGTTAATAATTACAATATTAAATGAAGTCATTATTCAGAATTACATTAAAGTTAAAAAAAGAAAATTAAAATTTAGTCATATATATATTTGTCTAAAAAGTGTGTTTGTCGGTCACGCTTTTCAATATGAAAATGCGGATGAACTGGAGTGCATCCACTTATGTACGTGGTCAATCTGAATAGCCCGCATCAATACAATTCTGTCGGTGCAGCGACTTCGCCGAAAGGCTCTGGGAGCCGATTTAACTGACTGACTGTTAAATCAACAAAGAATTCGAAACAATAAATAATAAATTTTAATAATTACGATTTAAAAATTAAAACAGAAACTTAGAAAGCCGCAAATTCAACTCACTCATCATATATGACGGGCATTTTCCTAGTATATATATATATATATATATATATAT
>MQRK01219577.1:1970-12860 GCA_001938485.1 Girardia tigrina
TTAATTTGAGCCCTACAAAAATACATCAAGCTGTTTTAGACACATTTTAACACATTGGTTGGTAAGATGGCGCCTGATATTTATCCAGGCGTAATTGTTTTCTACTTCAAAATCAATTATCAAACACAAATTTTAGTTCAATTTCTAATCACCAGTTTTGTTTAATAAATTATGAAAACATTTAATTTTACTGGCTATTAAACTGTTTAATTAAAGTGTATTTAATAATAAAAATCGTTTTACTCTCATCATGATTTAATTGTAATTTTGTTACGGTGAAATGATTTTCAATTTGAAGGTTTTTGTTTTATTATTATTAAACAGTTTATTATTTTAACTTTATCAGTTTTTATTTATCAGTTTATTAATTTTAATCAAATATAAAATATAGGAATATAAAAATTGAATATAGTTTTACTTTTTGAAAAAGGAAGGAAAAAACATTATCTAGGAAAGTGTTACTCGTTATAATTTATTTAAATTTTAAGCCTTCCCCGACTGTGTCGGACGATTCGGTATACAAAGAAAACTAGGATACTCAGCATTGGTGCACAAGTAGGGAATCTTCGACTCTGTATCGGGTGGAAACCTAAAATAATACTATGGCTTCTGATCCTATCACGTGGATTTGGATGCAAAAGTACACGGGCACGTTTCGGTTTACCTTAAAAAAGTGGAAAATCCTGATTCGTTTTTTAAGGCTTTAGTTTTAAAAAAAATGCTTAATGCAACCGGGAAATGAATTTTTGAGAAACCCTCAATCTGTTAAATTATACAACCATTTCCACTTATAGGATTACTCATTGACCGCTGTCCTCAACCGGATCAACAGACATTTGGACATATATATATATATATTTACGATCGGATTCAAAGAATCTATACGTTTTTCATCTGACATGTTTATTTCATTTACTTTACAATTAGTAACATTAAAATTTGACTTGAATCACTTAATAATAATTTAATGGGAGTAATAAAATAAATAAATAATATATTATACAACATCACAAAATATTTTCTTTTTATAACTGTAAGTAATAAATTTATTAAAAAATTCTCTTGAAAATATTCATTAACTTTAATGATAATAAGTATTTTTCAGTTAAGGTTTTACCATAAAATGTTCATTGTGTTTATTTTGTGAAAGTAAATTTATCTTTGTGAAAATTTGATCATTATAATTTTCAGTGGACAAAAAATATAAACTTATAATTAGTGCGTTTACTTCTTCAAAAACTGAATCCATTTTTTTCTATTTTCCGATTGAATGATTTTTACAAAAAAATTTTAATGGAAACTTACTCAATAAAGCTAATTAAATGATACATTTTTATAATTAATAATTATAACTATGAAATAACATTTTTAGACATCAGCGTTGCCGAATTACAGGAATTAAAATATTTTAATACAAAACTAGTAAGTCAAAAATGTTTTATATCCATTCTTTATACAGACAGAACTTTACTTTGCCAACAAAGTTTTAATTAAAAAAATAAATTAAAAAAACACAATTAAAAATTAATATAAACTACTTATAAGTAGATATTTTTCAAAAAATATTGTTCTGGAACTCCGAATTTTCCGTGTTTTCCCATTTTTGATCTTCAAAAGTTTTTTTAATCAAATTTTCACATAATCATTTATTGTCATCGAAAATGAGTAAGTGTGCAAAGTTTGAAGAAAATTGATTGAGTAAAAGGCCTTCAAAAATAGGTTTCTAAATTCCATGGATACATACACATATACACACACACATATATATATATATATATAGTAAGTTAATAAAAGGAATGGAATAAATGAATAATCAATGTATTTTTATTTTATGTCCATAATTTATGTCCATAAATATACACTAGTAAAAATGTATTCGCAAAAATTGGATAAGTACGAGAATATATCCCTGTGACTTGAATGTTTCTTGGACTATCATTACTTCCAGAAAGATCCATTATTCAAAATCTCATGAAATTAGAAAATTAAAATAACGAAAATATTTTATATAAAAAATTATTTGTTTTAATAAGTCAAACTTATTTTGTAATCAGTACCAGCTTTGAAAAAAATATTACTTAGTAAAATTTAGTTTCATGAAATTATTAGTTTTTTTGTTTTCAAATTTTGGTGGTTTAATCAATAGAACAAAAGATTTTTACGAAAGTTGCTTATGCAGTGCAGATAGGGATTATGTAATTCGCCATTTAAAGTTGTTCCTAACTAAGGTTAAGGTAGGATCTAGTTTAATACTTTTTTGTTGTGGTTAAAATAAATATGTACTAGTTTTGTCTTTAGAGAAAAAAATAGTAAATTCGTTACAAACATTTCCATTCAAAGATATATGAATTAATACAGTAGTAAAATCAGGGAATACATATTATTCAGTACTACTTCAAAGACTTGTTCTTGTAAAAAGAATGAATGGTAAATATGAAACAGATTTTTATAGAAAGGTAACAGACACAGAAGTTTATACAACATCAAAAACTTACTGTGAAGAGAAAAGAGAGGAAACATTTACATAATAATATGTACCCGAATAAACAAAGAGGAAAATATTAAATTGATGCCTGACAGAATCTACACCAAAATAACCAAGAATTAAGATGAAAGGAAACACGTCAAAGTTAGAAAAAATCCTCATTTACTAGGTTTCAGAAGATTTAAGAATAACATTTATAAAAATATCAATAATGTTAAGATAGTGCCCGTAATATCCAAAGTAAGAAATTACCTTCAAGTGAATTTCAAAACTGATAGTTTAGTGCAAACTAATCTTATATACAAATTTAATTGATATGGGAGTTAAAACTCATACATCGGAAAGCCAAATTGTCCTCTTGAAACATTTATTAGTGAATATTTCCAGTCAGTTAGATCAATTAGGGTTCATGATCACAGTAAATGTTGCAAAGATAGAACTTCATCAATAAATTATCTATTATTCATAAAAATTTTGATTCACATATTGAGAGGTTGTATTGGGAATCCCTTTACTATTCAAACAGTTCTTTCTATGTTGAGCAATATTACTATCACTTTTCCTTTGATTATGTTTTTTTTGTAAACGTTTATAGAGATGACGATACGTCTCTCCGATGTATGTGGTGTCAGACCCATTACATTGATACAGATAAACTAAATTGGAACATAAACGAGTTGGAGTGATTGATTTACAGCTGAACAAACTTTCTATTTTACATGATTTAGACACAATATTTTAATTTAATAAATTATTTTCGGGGTATTCACAATAGTATTAATAATAATAATAATAATTTTTAATGGTTAATAAAACATTTAATGTAGCAAAAAATAAAGAAACAAAACCTCGATATTTCCTAAATATTTTTGGAAATTATATTTGTTATTTATTATGTAAAATCCTTCATTCAATTTTTTTTTCTTTGTTAAAAATCCATTCTTAAAGTTTGTTAAAGAAATTTTGAAAAGATATGTTTAATAAAAAATTATTCATTGTTAAATAATTTACCATTATTCAATATTTTCAATATTCAGTTAAAATTACTCGAGCCAAACTGCCCTAACCTCTAAGTATCCCTAATTACCTTGTCCATAGTCTTCGGAACGTCAATAGGATAATTGTGAGATTTGGCTTATTTTATTCAATCCGAAAAATAATTATTGGATGCTTTATTTGTTTTCAAATTTTGGCCGTGTGGAAATAAATTTTCTAATTACTAAAGCTTTTGATTTCTTGTGTTTTATGTTTCATTTACCGCATCTGTGGACAAAAAGAGATATTAAAGTGCTGTGAAAGTGCATTTCAATTTTTACATTAATTGTTTCAGTAAAATTTTAAAGTTATTTTTTTGGAAATCTTTAATAATATCTTGGTTGCTGAGCAGTGTTTCCTGAAATGTGTTTAATTTTTTCTGTATCTAAGTTAATTTTATAACTTGATTATTATGTTTTTATATTATTAACATAAATAATTTTAAAACTATGTCCTCAATTTAATAATTATTGAGAAAGAGTGACCTGTGAAGCACTTTAAATCACATCTTGAGATCCTAAGATTAATGTGCCAACGGGTCTCTAGCAACCTTATTTTATATGACACATTTATTTATCGATTAAATAATCACTGCTTGCCTATATAAGTAGATTTAAAATTTATTATTTCTTTATGATCTACCAATGACGATTAAACCGTCGAAATTAATTGCCTTTTATAATAAATTTTTTTTCTTACAATGGTTTTTTTATGCGTTTTATATTATGACTATCAATTTTTGTCTCGGGTTTTAGTACTATATTTTTATTCTATCGATCGATAGTGTCCTTAAATGTATATAGTAAAATTTGCTCTGTCATGTCCTCTAGGTGATCATGTTGATCCTTAACTATAAAATCTATGATAAGACATAGTACAAATGTAATATCGTTTTCTTTTTCCTTGCTCATTTCCTACATAGGTTTATCTGTTAATCTAAATAAAGTTTTTGTAGGTGCTAGGCTAAGACTGTCTTTATGAATAAAGAACTGTGTGGTAAAGGAAACATTGCTACTTCAAAATTTCTTTTTCAATAGCTCGTGATGGGTATTGATGGCAAAAGTTGAATAAATTGAGTTAATCTAATGAAAGCCACAATAGCTACATGTGTAATTTTTAACCCCTTCTGTCAGTCATATTAATGAGTACATAATAATTAAAAGTTTTTGTAGGTGCTAGGCTAAGACTGTCTTTATGAATAAAGAACTGTGTGGTAAAGGAAACATTGCTACTTCAAAATTTCTTTTTCAAAAGCTCGTGATGGGTATTGATGGCAAAAGTTGAATAAATTGAGTTAATCTAATGAAAGCCACAATAGCTACATGTGTAATTTTTAACCCCTTCTGTCAGTCATATTAATGAGTACATAATTTTGGCTGCCATTCACACATTTATCTATCAAGATAGCAATTCTACTAAAGAATAATGTTGTAATAATGTAACATATTAAGTCTTTAAAAACATTATATTGAAAGTGAAGGGCTTTACCTTAAACATAACACATCTTATAAGATTATTTTAAAAAAATTTTAAAGTAACAAATTTATTTTTAAAACGTTCAAATATTAAAATTTTTATTTATTGCTATTTTAGCAAACAGAATTTAGAAAATTTCTTTAAAAGGATAAGAATAATTCAATAGATTTGTCAAGGGTTTCCTTTTTTTTCAAATCACCAAAAACTTTTTAACCCTTTCTCTCGCAGTGTTGTTTTACAACAATATTAAGTTTACATGTTATTTTTAATTACACTCCAAGCGTGAAAACATAAAATTAATTAATTCAAGTTTCCCTAAATCAATATAAATATTCGCAATGTTGTTGTAGCACAACACTAAAATAAATAGCGGAATTGCTGTTGCTTAAAATTTCTCAGCTAATAAACTTAATGTAAAACAACACTGTGAGAGAAAGGGTTAATGGAATATAATGCTTGATTTAATTTAAAAATTCTTAATTGAATAATTAATTAAAATTCGAAAGCCAATTAAAAATATTTATTAATTTCGACGGTTTAACCGTCATCGTCAGAACAAATGATTTTTCAAACGAAATTTACTTATATAGTACAGTTAATGATTATGTAATCAATACGTAATCAGTAAATCATTTAAAAACTCTCAACAAAGTTGTAGAGAGTGCAGTTTGAACGTTAATTTTAGGATCCAAAGATCTTATATATAACGCTTCACATGTCACTCTCTCCCAATAATTTTCAAATTGAGTGCACAGAATTTTAAAGTGTTGTGAAGTTATATCTCCTTTACAATGTCTTCTATGTCCTGCTGAATTATAATATGAGAGCCGGTGAAGCCTACTGCTCTTCATTGTAGTTTAAATTATTGCAATTCCTTGCAAAATGGCCCGGTTGACCGCAAGTATAGCATTTAGCAAAAAAGGTTTTATATAGGCGCCTCTCATCCGCCTTCTCGACACCGTCATTGGACTTGACATTTCTTTGGGAGCGTTCAGCCACGAACATTTCCCATTACGTCCTGGTGGCTGTTGGACATCATCTCGAATCAATTTATTGTCCTCGCTATTCATGACGGCCAAAACAATTTTTTCTCGATTTTCCCTTAAAAATACATCTGCCTTACTGGCAATACAATCTAAACTTATCTTTGAATATTCGATCAAAGTTTGTATTTTTTCCTTCACATTCAACGGGAAAGAGCTGATAAAAAATAACCTGACTGTATTTTCGTCGGTAATGCGACACTTTGAACATAAGAGCTTTATATCGCTCAATACACTTTGGGCACTTTCATCGCCGTTCCATTTTTTTGCTTCAATTCATCAAAAACTTCCACATCATTTGTTTGAAACATTTCTTTTAATGCCGATTCCTTTGTTAATTTCTCCACTATCGATTTTGAATATCCTTTATCATATAATAATTTGTTTAATTTATTAAGGCTGTCATTACATCCTTTATTTGTAAATGAAAGAGCCCATGAGAGAAAAGTAAGACCTTTAATTATATTTCAACGATATTTTGATTCACAGAAATTAACACAATGGAGAAATTAACAAAGGAAACTATTGATAAATTAATTGACAAAAAAAGTAATACTAAAATTTTAGATGTTCAAATCAAGAGCAATCTTGCAACACTAATGATAAAAGTTTGGGAATTGGTTATGTGTTAACTGTGCCATATTCAGAGGGGTTTAAAATATCTAAAAATTCTATTTTGAAAGCGTTAGATAATACAATAAGTTTAAAAGTAATATCCCGGACCCAGAAAATTGAAAGCATGTTTGGCAATAAATCTCCAATGCCATTGGGATTGTGTTCGGATCTCATTTACCAATATACATGTAATGGGTGTAACGCCACATACATTGGAGAGACTTCACGTCATTTCTGTAAGAGAATCCAGGTACACAGTCGCAATGAAGGTGGACGTAACATTGCAGGACATAGAAGAAATTGTAAAGGAGATATAACTTCACAACACTTTAAAATTCTGTGCACTCAATTTAAAAATTATTGGGAGAGAGTGACATGTGAAGCGTTATATATAAGACCTTTGGATCACAAAATTAACGCTCAAACTGCACTCTCTACAACTTTGTTGAGAGTTTTTAAATGATTTACTGATTACGTATTGATTACATAATCATTAACTGTATTATATAAGTAAATTTCGTTTGAAAAATCATTTGTTCTGACGATGACGGTTAAACCGTCGAAATTAATAAATATTTTCAATTGGCTTTCGAATTTTGATTTTAATAATCTGCAAATTTTATTTCAATTTATTCAGAATAATTAATTAGTCAAAATTATGTCTTTCCCTTCGGATTATGATGAAAGACCCTTATTTGCTATAAAAATTTGTATTAATATCTTGACAGTCAATTCTTCTGTATTTCCGAATTCTAACCTAAATCAATTTACCTAATTCAATCTATAATTTTTAAATCCTGATTAACTTTTAAAATTTATAAATAATTATAGTTTTAAACTCCAAATTAAAAAGAATATTTCATTTAATTTTGATTTAATCTTATCTATTCTAAAATAATATTTAGTTTTAAACAATCAAGATCATTAAAACATTTTATTCTAAATCATTTACAATATTAAAAATTATTTTGAAACTCAAAAATTATTATTTATTTCAATTTTATTATGAAAGTTTATTTTAAAATTTAATTTTTAAAAATTCTTATACAAAATTTATAGTTTAAAAATTATACTTTTATTAAGATTTTCAGTTATTCACTTTTTATCAGCCCACTGAAAATTAACTAACTTCTCATAGTATTGATAAAATAGAATTCGGATGATAATTTTTATTGAAGACAAAACTCATCCATTAAAAAATATATTTAGAGACAATATATTTCGATGGATCAACCGTCATCTTCAGGTCACAGATTAATAATTAATTCGCCTGTATATAAATACAAAAATGATGATTATATAATCGATTGCATGAAATCATGCTAATCAAATCATTACGATCTCATAAAATTCCAAATATGTTCACTTATAAATCTATTACACCTTTAATACTTTGTTCTGATATTGTTTATGAATATAAATGTAATGGGTGCGATGCCACATACATTGGAGAGACTACCCATCCTCTCTGTAAACGAATTCAAGAACATAGTCGAAAAGAGAGTAAGAGTAATTGTAATACTACTATTATAAAAATCAATAGCAAATTTTATTAATTTATTGATGTTTAAAAAATCAATATTTGTAATATATTCTTACATTATTTTCTCGTAACAACAATACCAAATTTACCGATTCCGATTTTTTATTGGTCATCATTGTGGCAGGGAAAATTTGTCAATTTAATAATTCGCTGTTTTTAAAAATTCTCGTTATGCTCACTCAATATGTTCTCATATAAAAACCATTCTACGAATGATGATGAAAGATAATTTGAATCTGGTGATGATCACATTTAATGTTGCATCCACCGAGATGGTACTCATGATGATCTATGGGAAAATATAGACGTTATTGAATTATTGGTTGACCGAATATTCAATAAATTTATTTTACGTAAATATACCTCGATTTAATGAGTTTTAATGGAATTTAAACTCTGATTTTTCTTTATGGAAATTTTTTCTTCGAGAAAATTTTCTATCAGTATTTTTTATGTGAATTTGAAAATAATAGAATTCATAAATTCTTAGCAAAAAAATTCCATTGAAAATTTTGTTTAATGTTATAAAAAAGAGCCAATAAAATTTTTATCCATTTTTTGACGAATTTATGAAAATTTTTATAATATGGAAATCAACGGTATATAAAAAGAACACGATAACTAATTGCACAATTAACAAAACAATTCAAAATACATAGATGCAGTGTATCAACTCCAAGAAGTATTATCAGATTAAATTTAACGTTGGTTTTGGCAAATATTCATTTCTTATCAGAATTACATCCAAAAATTATTCCAAACATATTAAAGAAAATAACAGTTTATTCGTTAAAAGTCCAAATTATTTATAGTTTAACATCGACCAACAAGTAAATTCTAGTTTAATTGTTTCTCTATCGGTCCAATAATTTTGTTTATAACTTACTTAAACAAAAATAATATAACTGATAAATTACATCCAACTGAGTGTCAAATCTAAATTTACAAATTCCTATATTATATTCTTCAATCAACTCTATACGACTCATTATTGTCATTCAACAAAAAAACAACACCATCTCATTCTGAGAATTTTCTTCTGATCGATTCTCGCTAGTATTATTAAAAATTATTTCGTGATACTGACAATTTTTGTTACCTAACAATATTTCACACTACATATATTCGTCTTATTGTATATACTTATTCCATTAAATTTCGTTATTACTAATATATTGTTATAATTGAGATTTTTTTATTATCAATATTTATTATTGGCGGTATTATTACAATCAAATATCCCCAGTATATCTTTCGTAATCATTTTATTTTATTTTTATTTTACATATTTTGTTTGAAACAAGAACCCTAATTAACTCATTTTACTTATTATAGTTTAAAATACAAACCATTGAGAGTGTATTGTATTTTGAACAGTAATATTGCAGAGCATAGGAAAACACGTAAATATGATGTTAATATTGATAATTTTAAACTTCTGTGTAAGCATTTTGACAGTTATTGGGAGAGAGTGCCGTGTGAAGTATTGTTAATTAGGTCACGTTGTCCTAAAATCAATGTTCAATCGGCAGTCTCAACCAGCTTATGGAGAATTTTTGATTAGCATGATTTCATGCAATCGATTACACAATCATCATTTTTGTACTTCTATAATTATTAATCAGTGGCCTGAAAATGACGTCGAAATATATTGTCTCTAAATATATTTTTTAATGGATGAGTTTTGTCTTCTCATAGTATGTTTTCAACAATTGAAGTTTTAAGTGTTGTAATGTTAATGTAATGTAAAAATCAGGGCCTTTCTTTTTTAATGTTTTGTTTAATCTAATGTTTTCAATGGATTTTGAATGTCAAAAAATTGTAGATTTTTTATGCTTCATCCGTTTTTGCAGTATTTTATAGCAAGCTTTATTATGAATTCTATAATTTGCCATCATTTTGGTAGGTACAAATATTCATATTAGGATAATTTATTTAGATTTTCATTCATCAGTTGATAAGTTATGGGGTTTGTTAATAAATTTATTCTGGGAGATTTCATTTAATACTTCTTGCTAAATTTTATTAACATTTTACATTACATTCTTAATGGTATTTATGGATCTTGAAAAGTCTTCATAACATTTTAGGTTTAATAACATTAAAAAAATCCTCAAAATTACAGAATTTGATTGAAGGAATTTAATATTTTGCTATTATGGAAATACAGCTGGAAAAGTATCATTAATTGCTACTGGGAAATGAAGTAATATTTGATCGTTTTTTGAATGCCAATGAAACCAAAATTGTTGAAAACATTAGTAATTTCTTGACTGTTTCTTTGCAAAAGATACATTTGATGCTGGCCCTTAAGATAGATTTGTAATCCACTAGTACTTCCACCTGATTCTTATTTTTTCAGCAGTAAAAATAAAAGTAATTGTTATTAATTGTGATTAATTATTAATTCATTTGTTTTAATCGGTTGTTTGTCGATGCGGAGTTTGGATATAAATAAATAATTGTGACACATTTATTTTTTTCTGATTTCGACGACAGTAATATCGTACTGAATTGTTATCCGAAGATTTAATAAAAATATATTGTGTAAAAATTATAAAAGACAAGTAAAAATCAAATCACTAAATTATTAACAATTAATTATTATTAAATTATTATTTGAATAATACTAAATAATTAAATAAAAAAGTATTAAAATATTATCAATAAATTACGAAACAATAAAATTGAAA
>MQRK01219578.1:8931-24335 GCA_001938485.1 Girardia tigrina
GGTATAAAATTTCTCGCATGTCTAGAAAAAAATTATTTTCCTCTTTTTAGTGCATTGGTAATGCTTGAAAAACGTGGTTGTTTTTATAAAAAAATTTTTTTATTAATAATATTATTTAAATTAATATTAACAATTTTTATTTTCATTTTGATGTTATTGTTTACTTAATTCATATGAAATATATTAATTTTTATATTTTATGTGTACAAATTTATTTGTCTTTAAAAATTGCAAATAAATGTTTAAAAAAATGTTTTCTGAATTTTTTTTGGATCTCCTCACATAAAAAAATAATTATTTTATCTTAGTAATTACATGTTTTTATGAATACATTACACTCCTCTACTTATTTTAAACTTTTTAAATTAAATTATATATGACCAAAATTTTAATTATATAAATTATATTCTAAAAATCTTTTAATCTTAAAAATCTTTTAATCTTTAAAACTTGAGTTTTAGCCCCTGGGTGCCGGTCTATGCTGATTGCTACAATTTTCATTAGTTTCAATTATTTCTCTAAAGTATTTTGTTCATAACTTCTAGACTCACTTCCTACTCCATACATTGTAATGAATGTTTCATCACTGGAATTTTGATAATTGATTATGAAATTTGAATAAAATTTGTATGGTTCCAATTATTGAGTCTCCACTTGTTCTGTAAAACTTTATTAATATTTTTCTTGTGAACGGTTCAATGAAGAGACAGCATGCAAAGTTTAGTTAGAATCGGCTCGTTTGGAATCGGAATGTTTGTTTAAATGTTCATTAGTTAGTGTGGTTTTTTATACACTTTTATATAAGTTTCATCTGTCTGTTTACCTGGTACAAATTTTGTAAATGATTTTTCAACTACTTCCCGATGCTCAATTAAGCTAAAACTTTGTATACCCTCTCATTTCTGAGGACAATATATGAATCAATTAACATATTTTTTATTGCACTTATAAGTGTCTTTTTCTAAAAAATATATATTTTAAATATATTACTTGTTTAAATATAATTTTAAAATGGATATTTCCGATATTTTTACTCTAATAAATAATTATTGTAAAATTATGATTGTAAATTTCTAAAATATATCGTGTTTAGTTAATGATAGTAAAAATATTTTTTTTAATTTTAGGTTATAAATAAATAAAATTTATAAATAAATAAAATTATTTCCTATATCTTTACTCTAATAAATAATAATTGTAAAATTATGATTGTAAATTTCTAAAATATATCGTGTTTAGTTAATGATAGGTAAAATATTTTTTTAATTTTGGGTTACAAATAAATAAAATAAATAACATAAATAATTAATTATGATGTAGAAAATAAAGAAACATGTACATGTTTTACTCTCCGAATCAAATTTTTTTATAATAGTCGTATTTAAAGTTGACCCATTACAAAGTCTAACTATAAAGCTCATTTGTAAATTATTTAAGAGTTTTTCTTTCTTTAAAAGGCTGCAAGTAATCTGCGATTCTAATAAAGGGTGTTATCCTTGAAAGAGAACAAATGCCTCTTACAAACCTGGATTTTCTACAACAAAATTTTGTTTTTACATTTTTAGAAACTTTTGGTAACTCTTGTTTGTGATTGCAACAAGATTTTATTTTTAGTAAGGCTGAGTGTGCAGGAATCTTAAAATTCCTTTCTTTCTATGTAGTTGCTTTCGTGTCATCTTGTCCCGTGTCCAGCCTCATTTTGCAATTTTAGCCCACTTCCAATGATGCTACTGAGCTGAAGTTTTCAGGGTAGTTGTATTTTCTATAACGTATTGATTGAACAAATCGATTGCACTCAATAGTAAGAAGGGTGTTTTAAGTTGTTTTAAAAATGTGTTATATTATTTTTTTCTTATTATGTTGGAACTAAACCTTAGAGTACTCGTTAATCGTTTATCAACGAGAATCATTTCAATAAGATTTGTACGAGTTTGGAAATGAAATTCTTATTTTTTTTACAATTATAAAATTTATAAAATAAAAAAAATAATATTTATAAAAACTAATTTTATTATTTAAAAATTCATTTTTAATAATATAAAATTTTTTAATAAAAGCAATAAATAAACAAAAATATTTCCTTTAAAAATTTTCTTTTTTTATATAATTTAAGAAATTTTTCCATAGAATTTTAATCAATATTTAACAATTGTAAAGAGTTTCGAAATGAGATTTTCTTTCTTTTTCTGATAAATAAAATCATGTTAAATACACGAGTTTATCTTAGATTCTCTGCCAGATTTTCCTTCACATCCTTTTCCTGTTTTTATGAGTTATTTATTGAATTGAATTGTAAATCATGCTTTTAACTATTCTTTTCCATTCCAGTGTTATTTGTAAATGATATTTTATGTCAAAAAGAAATATTTAAATAAATACCACATTAATTTGAGAATAAAATCCCTTTTATGAAGTCGACTTTTTCAAAGGATGTATCAAAATTGAATACTAATTTTGAGTTAAATGTTGAATGAGGCTGCGAAACTGCATTTCCATCACAAACCCATCTTGAGCTTTTTCTATGAACAAAAAAAATTTCAAAAACAAAAGAAATATTTAAAAATAATTAATCAATCATTTAATGAAAGAATAGTTATAATCTCTTTTTAAAAGTTTTTGAAATAGAGAAATAATTTTTTTTCATTAATAAAAGAATTTAATTTTATGTATGGTAAAAATGTGGTTTCAGGATTTTATTCATTAAATATTTATAAAATATCCTAAGATCTATAAAACATAATTATTTATATTAGTTTTTTTATTAGTAATTTAAAAGTAATATTTTTAATGGAATTTATTACAAAATTTACATTTTTGAAGGATAAAAATAACTGAAAGATTGACTTTTCTTGATTTATTTTGAAAGACTGATGTCAATTCTCTTTTGATAAATTGTTATAATTCCAATTAAAAAATGTAAAATAAATTTTTTCCAAGTCAATCAAAGTTTATTAATTTTCGTCAGAACAAATGATTTTTCAAACAAAGTACTTGAATAGCGCAGTTAGTGATTATGCAATCAATACTTCTTCAGTACATCATTTAAAAACCACCAGAAAAGTTATAGAGAATGTAGTTTGAACGCTAATTTTTGATCCAAATATCTTATATATAACGCTTCACATGTCGGTATCTCCCAATAATTCTTAAATTGAGTGTACATAATTTTAAAATGTTTGGAATTTATGTCTCCTTTGCAATATCTTCTATGTCCTGCAATGTTACTTCCACATATATACTTTCTACAGCTATGTAGATTTGGGTTTCTGTAAGGATGCATATATTCAATTGATTGTTTCCTTAATTCCGAGTAATATCACTATCTTACTTAGTTTAAATCTCTAACATTTCAATTTCCAAGTACCACTTTGACGCAAATCCTTCCCTATTAACTCTCATCTAGAGAATTAATTGACATCAGGTCCTACCAATTTTTTTCAGATTTTTTCATAGTTTCTTTTTTACGATCGGTTCTAAGTTTACGTATAATGAATTGTTAGCTCTCTAGACGTAGAAATCTCGTAGCCTAAAGATGTCTCTAGCTTCCTGATTTTGCAACGTGATGGGAGGCTACTTCAAAATCCGACTATATCGCATTTTAAATGATTCTAGGACGATTCAACACACATTTTTTTAATTCGACATATTTTTTTTGATTTGACACATAATGGAAATGAAATATTTTCATTGTATTTAGACATTTTTTATAACTAGACTTTTATTTTGACTTTAGATTTTAATATATATATATATATATATATATATATATATATATATGAATAAATATGAAATATATATGTGAATGTATCAGATGATGATAAACTGAAATAATTGCATAGACTAGGTAATTTGCAATGAATAAAATGTTAAAACTTAACTTGTACTTTTTAACATTTTATTCATTGCAAATTACCTAGTCTACGCAAGTATTTAAGTTTATCATTATCTGATGCGTTCACATTGTAGTCTTGTACAGCCATTGCAGCACTCTCCTACAGTGATGCATAATTTTTCTTTAAAGTAAAATTGTATCAACGAATAACAAATCTATAAAATTTATTTTTCAATAAAAAATATTTTTAAATAGATATTATTTAAACAAATAATTATCCATATTTTTTTATGTTAAATATTTCATTTAATAAATAAATTTAACATGTAACACTCCCCCAAGATTCGTCATCACAAGAATCTATATCTACTACATACTCGTTCAAATAATTCGGTTTTCGTCTTTCTCTTTGGGGTCTGTTGCTGATTCACGATTCACTTTGCTTAACACTTGAAACTGATTCGTTGTTATTTTCCAATATGTAATCCGAGTAAGAATTTCGCGGCAGGTCTGGTTGTCTTGGTCAAATATCTGCTATATGCCGTGAACCGCAAAAACCATCACAATTTATTAAGTACTTTCTTTGATCCAATTTCCTAACGACAACGTCCATTGTCCATTGCTTTGTACATGGCATATTATTTTCAGGCTTTACCCAGACTAACTGTTGCTCTACAAAGTCTGTGTTTATCTTATTGTAAACCAGCTCCTTTTCAATTTTTTCGATTATCTCCAAACCGACTGGAATGTACTTGTTGAACTAGGTGTCTCCTTTCCGTGGTACGGTGTATTGTTATACCACCATAAGGCTTCCATGATACTGATATTCGATCTTAACGCAATTCTCTTGATTGTCTTATGATTTCTCTCAATTATTCCGTTGCAATTTGGTCAATTAATAGCGCGTTATAGTACATGTACATTCCACTTCTCCATCAACTTGCTGAATTTGGTTGAATGAAATGTCATATAATTGTCAATAATCAACTCCTTGGGAGATCCACGCTCGCAGAACAATTTTGAAAACTCTGTAACAATCGACTTGACATCCTCAGCTTTGATTAGTTTCCATATAGCAAATCGAGAGGGTCCACAATCAATGATACTTAAGAATTTTTGTTGATCAATTTTTGTGACATCCGCTGCAAGTCTTGTCCAGTTTTCGTTGACAGCTAATTTTCCAGTTTTCCATTTTATAGGCACCGGATCAATAGATTGGCAACTTTGATACTTCGAGATCATTTTCCTTTATATCCGCATTTGACACATTTATTTTCAACTTATCGCACAGATATCGCATTCTCTTTGCGCCTAAATGTCATCTGTCATGAAGTTTCTGTAGTTTGAATAGGTCATCTGTTACAGACAAAAGGCAACTACTTCGTTTTAATTGTTTGTGTATTCTTGTCAGTTCATCAGCAGTGTTGTCTTCACTATTAACAAACTCAATTTCCAAAGTTATTTCGTATTCCTGACACAATTCCTTAATCATTGACAATCGGCGCTTTATCAAAAGCTCGGAAGAGGCTTTTGTGTGTAATTTATATTGCTCTGATAGTGCTTCAGTTATCCAGAAACAACTGATTTGTTATCTGATTTTACTACAACATTCGTTAGTCCCCATTTAATACACAGATTTAGACCCTTTACAACTGCTTCTAGTTCTGCTACGTTTATGTTCCTAGAATCGTCAGTTTTCCTTAACCACAATGCGTCTTCTATAATATTTCCTTTAACTTCCAATGCTGCCCGAAAGGCTATCGAACTGACATCGCACCATATGATGCTGTCTTTACAATCATCAATATTCCATATTCCTCTACAAGGATCTTCCTTAACGTTTTTCAAAACAAATTTGATTTTCTCGAATAATTCTACATCTATTTTCTCATCCCATTTTCCTTCACTGAGCCTTTTCATGTAGGAGCATGATGGACGTAGCCAACCAGCAACAGATTGGATTCCTACTAATTGGCCTCACAGGGTATATAACTCGCGATGCGATATTGATTCAACAACTATCTCGTCCTTGAAATTATTATCTCTTATCCATCTCACCGAATTCTTATCTTTAAAGACTTTAACTACCAACACTCGTACCTCTTTATACATTGAGAGATTTGTTTTTTTTGCATTTAAGACTAAATTTCTCGAACAACATTCTAATTTCGTCAACTGTGATTGTAGTTTCGTCAACGTAAATGTCATCGATGTACTAGTCGGTGTTTTCACGAACTCTAGGATCAGAATTTAAAATCCACTTTACAACTTCAGTCATAATGGTCGGAGCGATATTTAAACCAAAGCCCATACCAAAGAGCGTACTTTTTGCCATTAATGATACATGATTGATAACGTCACATTTCCTTGTCAACGCGAATCTGCATATACGCCTCTTATAAATCAAGCCTGAAAAATCTTGATCCTTTTCACCGCCAGGTACGAAGTTTTTCCAAACATATATCTGCTGAGCCACTGTACACGTCTACATAATTGTTTAATTTCCTAAAATCAAAGATCGGTCTTATCTTGGATTTGTTAACTTGAAATATTCCAAATATGGTTATAGATCCTATCGATTTACCCATTTCCTTCCCGTCATATTCGATTAAATAGCCCTTCTTCGTCCACTCCTCATGGATTTTCATTGTGACTATGTCTTTCGATTTGTCATCCTTAAAGGTCGAATGTCGAATTGGTAGATAACTCGGCGCCTCATCTTTCCAATTCCATTTAACCGTCCAATTATCCTTAAATTCAATCTCATAATTGTGTTTGTTCAGGCTAACACTTTGCACATTACACGTGACACTACTCAGATTGTCACCAGCCTTCTTTATTCCTTCTCCTACACACACACAAAATTCGATAACACTCTTATTAATTTTCACACCCCCAAATTCACTTATAACATCCATACCAATTAAAATTCCCAAATCATAGGGTATGTATTTCATGACAGAACATTCTACTTTCATAGTTCTATTGTCTTTATAGTCAATTCCACGTCACTAATCCCCACACATATATCATCGCCATTAGCCAAAACAATTCGTTGCTCATTTGACTGTAATGAGTTTCCCTTGATCAACCCTTTCAAAACAACAGTTTTTGAGCAACCCGAATCTATCAGCGCTTTAACTGACTTGCTGTTAACAATGACAGTCATGGTTGGCAGCGCCGAAAATGTCAGAGGGAGAGAACAGGCGCCTACAAACTCCCCTGTCCGTTTCCCGACTTTCAATATTTTGCTATATGTTCAAGTTGCTTGCATTTATGGCAAATTATTTGTCCATTAGGTTGACGCTGAGAATTTTAATAACGGTTTACCCTTGTTTGTACCAGATTTCCGTTATGTGGCATACGGATTTTTATAAAGAAACTCCTTCTACCGCTGCTGACCTCACCTCGTTCTTTAAAAACGATCTTTCCATCACCAACGTTTTGTACCGCTGACATTGAACTTTGTGTGACGCACTTTTTAATTCCTAAATACCTGCGAATATATTCAACCATATCGGTTAAATCTTGATCTCCGACCTGCTCTAAATTCAATTGCAACTCGAACGGCAATCCAGCCATAAAGGCCGCCTTGGTTAGATCGTCGATTTTCGATGCCAAAATCTTTACTTGAGAAACGTAATCGTCAATAGTTTGTCCTTCGTACTATTTCAAATTAATCAGTTGGCTGTACGCAGATCGTCTGGTTAATCCGAATGAATTGTCCAAGATTTACAGTACTTCTTCACAGTTGCTCTGTTTCTTTTTATCCAATTCTATGTATATATTTAACGTAACATACGTCAACAAAAAAAGGAAGATATGGGGCCGGATTCAAAAATCCCTTGGATTTTCATTATCATCTTGAACCTTTTCTTCCAAATTTCAAAACTGGATAGTTTGTAACAACGTATAACAAATCTATAAAATTTATTTGTCAATAAAAAATACTTTTAAATAGATATTATTTAAACAAATAATTATCCATATTTTATCATATTAAATATTTCATTTAATAAATACATTTAACATGTAACAAAAATCTAAAGTCAAAATAAAAATTTACTTATAAAAAATGTCAAATTTTAAAAAAATGTCTAGTTACAATGAAAATATCTCATTTCATTTGTGTCGAATTAAAACAAATGTATCAAATTGTCTGTTATCGAATAGTACAAGTGTTGAATTGTGTTGTGACGAGTTGTCCGGTAACCATTTTAAATGACACTTATCGAAATTGCTGTTTTGAATATTTCAAACCCTGAATAACGAACTGGTACTGAATAACTGATACCTTAAAAAATATTGATTATGTCACAATTACTTATATATATATATATATTTATATATATATATATTGTTAATCATACCAGACGACAAACTTAGATAATTCATTAAAATTAATTACAGTAAATTTTAAAAAATGGCGCTCGGAATTTCTAAATATAGGTGTATACTGCTAGATAAAAATTAGTTCTATTTTTTGTTCTCTATGTAAACAAACAGTGTTGTAAGAATTCCTAAATTATCATGAATATTTGAGTTTCTATTTTTACAAGGAACGGGGAGAGTTTTATCTACATTTTGATATTTCAATTCATTGATGAAAAGAAAGAAATTAAACTTTCAATATACAACAAGGAGATTATAATCGAATCAATTAAGATTAAAAATGAAGAATAAGAAAAAAGGATGTATTAGAAATAAGAAAACAGTATATAATACAAGTATTTGAATTAACAGAATGAATAAATATTGTAGCATTATATTTACTTTGCGCACGAAAATTTACAGTGACATTCTTAATAGGAAAAGAAAACGTAATTATGTTGGTATTTCTCTACGATTGACATGAGGGGAACACTGATTGTTTCTAGTTCGCAATTTCAGGCTTTCCCGGCGACGGATGTCCCTCTGCCCTCTGTAATCCGAGTTAATCTATCTAAATGTGAACATCCCTTTAATTTAGTTCTAAAAAACGGGACTGTATTACGGTTCTTAGTGAGTAGTAATAAAACGAAACATTTAATAATCTGAGCATACAAATATTCTTTTACGTTTAAAAAGACTTATATATCATGTTCGTGGCGTTTATGATATTGTCGTTATTTGACATTACAGAATCCAAATTCATTTTTAACTCTAAACATTAATTCATGAAATTTTATTAGAAAATTATTAAATTTAAATTCAAAATTATTTCTTCAAAATGTTTTAAATTTAGGTAACATATTCACCAACTGAGAAAACTATTGCATGATGATAATTATTATTTTCCGTAATGTCCATCCATGATTCTTGATTTTCTTGAAAAGTTGAAGATTGTGGTATGTGAGAAGTGGTTGCAACATCAATATCAGAATTCTTTTTTAACACCAAAATTTATTTATATGACAACTCCCAATTGTCAAACAAATTTCCGTTAATTAAAATTTTCAACTCGCCTCATAAATTTTATTTTACTTTCAATTTGTAAAAAAAACATTTTAAACTTTAAAAATAATTTATTATATTCTATAACTTATTTTTGACTTTTTACTGTATCAAATTTTTATTATTTTTTAAAATGCATTTTTAAAAATTATATGGCAAATAAAATTAATTTATTCCATTAAATAAAATCCAATGAATGTGTAAAAACTTAAAAATAATTTATTATATTCGATAACATTTTTTTGAACTTTTCTTTTTAATTAAAACTTTTTTTATTATTTTTAGAATGCTTTTAAAAATTGTATTACCTATAAAATTAATTTATTTCATTTAAATAAGATGCAATCAACTTATAACATTTTAAAAATATTTATTATTATGTATTTTTAAAAGCAATATTCTAAAAACAATAAAACTAATTTTTTTACATTTATATAACCTCTAATTTTAAAATTATTTTGTAGAAAACTATTTAATTTCGTAAAAAAACTTTTATAGCAGCTTGATATATAAATTTACGCAAAAAATTTTATTAATTTTATTATTTCTTTTAAAATTTTTATTTTAAAACTGTCAACAGAAATATATCATCTTTTAAATTTTTTTTGATTTTAAACTCTGTTTTTATTATTTAATTTTTGCATAATTTTTAAATTAAAACATTAACTTATTCAGCGAATCGAAAATTTACACTAACCCTTCATACGGTATACTATCGTATTGTCGTCATCACTACTGATAAGTCTTTTAACTTTACTTCTTTTGATAAGAATATTTTCATAGGAATCGTCTTCAGCAGCAAATAAAAACTGTAGTGTAGGAGTAACATCTATATCATCTTCCAATAAACGAAGTTCACTGTCCATTTCAAGCAAATATTCGTCATAGAATATCCTCAATTTTATCACAGTAAAAAATAATTTTGATAATTTAAATTATTTTTAAAAATTTCGTAAGTAATCCCGAGTCAGACTCGATAAAGAAGTTGGAAGGGATAACATTTGATTTCCTAAAACTTTTGTTTTATCAAATATTTAAATTCCTTTAATTTTCCCACAAAGTTTATAACCCGTTAAACGACGATTTATTTTCTGAAAAAAGTCAAGATCTTACTTTAAATTTAAATATAAAGTAATAAAATTATCTAAAAAAACCAATTTATAATAAAAATCATTGTGCGGTAGATAAAATAAATAACAAAGAACGAAGTGCCAATATCGTATTACGCTGTGCATATAGCCGTCATTTTATCGCTTGGGTAAGAATCACACGGCGCGCCTAAAGCCGACATAATCGTTTAAGGGGTTAAAGTAAATACTAAATTATTGCTTTATAGACGTTTCTCAAAGATCAGACGTCCATGTACGCATTTTCTAATTTTCATGACTACCAAGAACCCTTTTTTAAAATACTAATTATTATTTTTATTCTTTTTCATGCATTGAGTAAATATTTTTCGTTATCTCCGGTAACGCCTATTTTGTTTATAAATTCTGTTACATAGAATGATTCACATTCATTTAATTCTTGGAAGAAAATCAGCCTCATCGTCATTTTACCCACAGTTCTGATTATTTAATTAAGGAGTTAGTAAGCATTAAGTAAGCTACTTGAAGACATCCTACCATACATCGCCGATCGCGCTAGTCATTCGCCTAATTGGAAGAGTATCATTTACCTCTACGGTACGTATTTGGCTGAGTTGCTCTCTCTTGGTAAGCGTGATTTAGTGATCAGAAATGACTAATTCTTGTTCAAAATAATTTCAACGATAAATTAAAAAAAAGTTAAAGAAATAACAAAATAAATAAAATTTGTTTAAATTTTCTGAAATTTAAATAAAATTGATTTAAATATTTTCGTCGTTTAAGTGAATCTGGAAACGTTCGGAGCAATTAAAATAATATCTTTAAAATAATAATTGTAGTTATTGTTATTATAAATTATTAAAGAACTTTCGAATCGAACTTTGATCAGTTTGATTTTTTTTGCTGAAAACAGAATGTTGTAAATTACATATTTTTATGTTTCTTGTTTGAATAATATGAGTTATGATTGTAAGCGGAAACACTGCTAAACAGTTGTAAATAAAAAATCAATAAATCTTAATAATTTGATTTTTTTATTATCTTTTAAAACATTTCATCTACATAATGAAATTAAATCTGGATCAGAGTGCGTTGAAATGCCATGTAATTCTTCGAGAATTATTCAAACAAATATTAATGGTCTACGACAACACGTATTTTGACCATGAAATTGTCGGACAGAAATGAGAAAATCTGAAAGTCTTTTATGAATCTAATTCATACAGAGACATTTTCGGTAGTTGTAAACGAATGATTTCCAAAAGAGAACGAGAAACGGACATCTCTAAATTTCCGATGGAGGATATGCTGAATGACGTTTACTCATTTCTACCTATTATTAAAAAAATATATCAAAGGAATCCTGGATCGGTCGTTTCTTTTGTGCAAGGTGCAACGTCAGGAGGTCGAAAAACTGACCTCGTTAGGGCGACAATTAATTATTGGAAGTTGTCTGTCGGCCGTCGAAAAACTGCGAGCCTCATTCCTATGAGCCCAGATTCTTTCAAATACTCACACGTAAACTGTAGTGTTGAAAATCAATACTGATCAGAGTGAGTTAAGAGTTTTGTCAGGGTCAGATGTCAAAATTGTAATTACTGTGGAAAAATACGAGTAAAAATATTTAAAATATTTTTAAATACTTAGTGGTTTTATTCAAGTTTTGATATTACAATTAACAATAGCATAGCTCGCTTAAATATACTGCAGGTTTCGCAAACTTCGACGTAAGACTATTGGACATTGATCAACAGGTTCTAAAGCTTTATGAGACATTAGATAAATGAACGTACAAATACCAGCATTTAACGTTTAATTTAATTTCGTGCTAACTGTAATTAAACGTACAAATACTTAAGGTAAGTGGCACTTTGTAAGAAAGGATTAAGGGATTGATTTGTACGATTTGTATATTTCAAATAAATTTGAATCCCATTTAGAATAACGGTATTATTGTATTTATTAAGAACCTAAATATATTTTCCGACATATTTATTAATATCACTATTTAAATTGTCAACAGGACTATTCGTAACAAAAATTCGTAATTAAATACTGTTTGTCGTAATTAAATTTTGAGCTAATATTGATTACAAACATTCAAATAGTTATACTTTGACAATGACTTAACATTTTGTTGCTCATTTTTTTTGTTTAAATGTTACATACCTTAGCTATTGAATATATCAATAAAACATTAATTAAAATTATTGATAACTTGTTTTAATAATCAGTATTTGAAAAAATGAAAAAGGTAGAAATTCTATTATATAAGAAATATATAATATATATATATATAAGAAATATAATTATATAAGAAATACGAATTCCTAAGAGGAACTTCAGCATCAGAAACCATGCGAAACATCAATAGTATATTCGGGTACAATGCTGCTGTTAGTTCTTAATAAGAATTGCACAATAACTTCGTTTCCCAAAAATATATTTACTAATTAAAACAAATACATAAAAAATGCGAGAATTAATGATGAAATAATTGGAACCATATTTAAATAATTTTATATAAATTAATATTTATTTGAATGATTATAATTTTGAATAATAATTTAATAATACTTATATTCTTCCTAACAGCTGCTATGCAGAAGACAGACTTAAATTGGTTTAAGAAATTTGTGAAAGGTAAATTTAACCATAATAATTAGTTTCGAGGTAGCCCAAGAGCGCAGATAGACAATGACGAAATGAAGGTAACTGGCTCAAATTGGTAAAATGAAAAAGTTGGACAAGTTAATTCCACATGAGTTAAATAAAAAGCACAAACAAAAGCGTTGGGACGCTCGCTTGATGGTACTTTCTTGTTGTAAATGTGATAAATCATCAAATCAGATCGTCACTTGTAATGAAATGTGGATCCAATTTGATAATGGCAAACGGTTAGTAAGCTAGGTTGATTTGAATGAAGCCCCAAAACATATTTCAAAGCACATCATTCATCAAGTGAAACTGATAGTTCGTGTTTGATGGTCTATCACAGTTGCATTCCATTATAACTTCATGAAACCTGGTACATCGACCAGAGCAGATGTCTACTGCAATCCATTGGAATATATGATGCGGAAATTCAAAGACAAACAACCACGGTTAGTAAATAGGTCGACTCCTATCTTCCTCCATGACAATGCAAAACTACATCCTCCACTTAAGACCTTGACAAAACTACAAGTACTTGAGTTGGAACTTTTGCATTATCCAAACCAAGCTCCAACTGACTGCTTATTCTTTTTCAGTTTGAAAAACTTTTTGAAAGGAAAAAACTTAAATTTTGAAGATCCCATAAATTTGACCTTCCAGGAATTTATAGATTCTCACCCACCAAATTTTATTTAAATTGCATCAACAAGTTGCCGCTCAAATGGCAAAAGCGTGTCGACAATATTGGTGCATACTTTGATGAATGGCATAAATATTTGTATTGGTAAATTATCAATAAACTTTGACTTTACTTCTACAAATTTCATACTTGACGACCTAATAAATATTTAGTAAAGATTTTCATTAAAACATATAATTAACATCATTTTATTTATGAATTTCCATAAATATTGTTTGAATAATCCTAATTTCAAAAATATTTAAAATATTAATCTTTTATCTTTGTAGTAGAGACAATTCAAAAACATCATACAATAAACAGAATCATAAAATATTATTATATAATTTATTTATTTATTATTGATTAAAGTCAACAATAATAAAATAATTTTGAAATATTAAGATAAGATTAAAATTGTTTCTTTAATTTTATTAATATTAACTTATTTATAAAATTACCAAAATAACTGATAACGGGTAAAGTCGACCGAGAATGTCTTATATTATATTTCTTAAGTTTGTTTAATAAAATTTTATTCAAATACCTTTATACTTAGGCTGTCCCAAAAGTCCTCAGGTGACCTTTAAAAACACACTAATATTTTACCAAATTTAACCAAATTTGGACTGAATATTATTCAGCCTGTCATAAATACTGTGTTAAAATTTCAAAGCATAAAATTTGAAACTTATCAAAAAAATAATATTATTAACCAACAAAAAAAATTAGATGCAGCGAATTTAAAAATTTATTTAACAAAATATTTAAAAAATTTCTTAAGCAACAACATATTCACCATTGTTGTCAGTAACCAACTGACAATAGTTAAAAAAAACTTTTTAATGTTTTAATGATGATTTTTTATTAATGATTTTTTAATGTTTCTGTTGATAAAGAATAAAGAAAGTATTTACAAGCTTCTTCAATTTCTTCATGTGATTTGAAAACATGATTTTTAAAACTTTTCTTCATTTTTGAAAACAAGAATCTATCACACAGAAAAAAATCTGAACTATAGGGCAATTGATAACTTTTTTTCAATTTTTCTTCTTTCAAAAAAGAGTTGTTTCTTTGCTATAATGAGGTCTTGCATTATCATGCCACCACTTAAGTTCCTTTAGCTTGATGCTGTTAGATCTAAGTTTCCACCATTTTTCACCGGTGTCATGAACAAAGTTCACATACGCCTCGGAATTAATCTTGGTACCATATGGCAGTGCTTTTACATTAAACGTTTGTTGCAGGTTAGGTTACGAAAACAAGAGATTTTTTATCATTCATTGGTGATGGCTTTATCACTTTTGGTGGAACAGCACTAGAAGGAATCCAAACTTTGTGATCTTTCTTTCCTCTACCTTGGAAAAAGACCCATGTCTCATCCTCGATCGCTATGTTTGAATATGCTTCATCACCCATCTGTGAANTTACATGGCGTATATGCTTTGCAGTGTTAATGCGTTGTTGTTTATTAGCAGCAGAAAGTTCGTGAGGGGCCCAAACAGAGCAAACTTTTTTTAATGAAGTTTTTCACGCAAAATTTTGTTGACTGTATTTTTGCCTAAAGAAAGTTCATTTTCAATATAAAGCTTCATCAATCACTTCTTTGACTGCTTTAATCTTTTCATCGTCTATTAATGACGGCCTGCCACTTCTTGATGAATCGTCGAAGGACGTCCGCTTTTCTTTTTTAAAATCAGTCAACCATTGTTGAATA
>MQRK01219584.1:6272-16932 GCA_001938485.1 Girardia tigrina
ACATCTAAAATATCAATTTTCCATCTGGGTGGGAGAAACACATTTCCAAATACTAAACTCAACATACAAAATTCAGCAAACCAATTTCAACATACCAAATTTAAAATATTCCTCACAATCTCATTATATTTCATTTGTCGTTTTATTATGTTTGATAATTATAATTTCACGTCGTGTTACTCCTAATTCTATTTCCAATTTATTAAACAGTTGCAGTTTTAATTGATATATTTAATAAATATTCAAATCCTTATTGTCGATTTATTTCATTAACGTTATTTAATATCGATATGATCAATGCGAGGAGACGTTTTATTAAAACGGAATCGATAGAAGGTTAGTGCCAGAGGTACGATGTTAGTTCCTTCCCGTATCCAAAGGACCGAGCGGAACGGGCTTTGGGTTCAGGTATGTAATCGGATCGTACAAGTAAAAATATTGTAAATAATTATAATTAGTTTCTGTACGACAATCTTCTGAACAATTTAAAAAATTTTTTTTATTTTATGATATCATAATTTAAGATAATTTTTTTTATTTTATGATATCATAATTTAAGATAAAGATTTTGGATTTAACGGTGATAACTGATTAATTTTTAATACCCTTGAGTGTATCATTTTATTCTTCTTGGTTTATTTTAAAAGTAATTTCATTAATGGATTTTAAGCACTTTTAGTTTTAATGTTTATAATATTGTAAATAAATAATATTGTTAATAGTATTATAAATAACAGTAAGTAAAATAATAAAATATTAACTAAAATATTAAATATAAATACTTAAAAATAGATAGATAATATTAATTTTAAACATTTGCAATTTTCTCGTTTTATTGGTCTTGGATTTCTTCCTAATTAAATTAATTTGATCCGTGTATGATTGCTTAGAAGTTTAATGGTTTCCTTTTGCGATGACACAATAAATTTAAAGCTGCTCGAAAGTTCATGGTTAATGTAATCGAAACTAAAGTTTAAAAAAAAGAAAAACTATAAAAAGGAAATTGAAAATACTGTTCGAAGTAATTCTGGTTAACTGAGTAATGGTCGTTTCGAACCGACTACTCGGAACAAAACAAACCCGACTTCTTCGTGCCAAACGAAAATTTTTTATTGTCGGCTTGAGTACCGAAATAGATGATCACAACATTTCCTTGACCGTCTCTAATAATGAGCAGTCTATGACAGAGTCAGGAATGTCAAGTTAAAGCTTTTCAACATTTCAAAGCTCAAAAACTTTAATATTTAGATTTCACTAATTTAATTAATTCATTATTCATTTCTATTTTAACTCCATTATTTTTGTAAACGATCAAAAGTTCTTAAGAAATTTTCTTTAATAAGTAGTAATAATTAATTTTCTTTTTGTCTTATTAATATTGGATTCCATTTTAAAAGTAATTAACCGATCTCTAATTGTACGGTATGTAAATATTTGATTACACCTAAAGATGTGTCTCCTTTAAACAAATGTCCTTTAAACAAATATAATATTCTAATTATAAATGCTATCCAACTAAAGTAATATAATATAACTAATAATGTAATTAGAGTAAAGCTCAACCACTAAACAATCTTGATCATAAACTACCAAGGTATTAGAGGAGTGACGTATCGCTTTGATCATAGTTTTCATACTACATAAATTATCAAGTTGTCAAACTCTCATTGTTACTCACATAAATCACCATCCGGCACAATCAAAATGATATACAACCGAATGTTATACAACGAATATGAAATATAATATGTAAAGATATATGAATTTATATAAATATCTGAATATAAATATAATTTAAATACCACAATGATGAAGGACCTTCGGCAATAACGCAGGGTGCTCGTAGCATGCAACGGGTACGCGGGCAGTCCGACGTTTGTTTCCGTGGGATCCCCTTCGTCTTTCAGCAATAATATAGTGCAAAATATAAATTCTAGTTTGAATTAAAGTCATCCCCTCTAGAAGCTGAGTTACCAGTCGGGTCATCCTCGGTACAGGTTAAGAACCCGAAGGCGCTTCGACGTCCACACAACCTGTTGATGTGAGCGAAGGAGTCGCGTCTGTTCCCAATTGACATGTAATTAGTTGACTTTGATAGAGTTGCCGTTGAACTCTAATGAAAAACGGATGGGGGCTCGGAGTCATCATTAATGTTGTATGACGGGGAGCACGACAAATATAAATCTAAACGATATAAATATAAATAATGTGATATAAATAATAAGTTGATATACGATATACAAAGTTACATAATAATATATAATAATGATGTTTTCATGAATTTAGACCAAATAGACACGACAGTGCCACAAGTTCAGATGCAGACACAACAATGCCGCAAGTCTTAAATATAATATAACAGTGCTTCAAATTATAATCGTCGACACATTTTATACAAGCATGAGCGAGGTATTCACTAGAAGAGAATATGTGCTTACGCAAACTGAATGATGATATATATGCTTACACTGAAATCAACCCCGATCGACACTGATCTAGACGGTGGGCCGTAGCCCGTCCTGTCTATAACCGAACTAGCAGGCTCTTCGAGCTTGGCACTGCTAGTCAGATTTCAGGTGAGAAGAGGCCCGACCCGTGTACAGTCAAACATAAGTGAATAAATTCATAAAATGACATTAGGTTGTGGTTGACCCTTAATAATTACTGGGGGCTCTTGAGCTTTCGAAAATGTTCTAACTCTAGAGGGTCGTGACACGAGTTACATGATTCAGCTACTATCATTAAGCTTCTGGGTCAACCCAGAGATTACCGGAACACCTTTTGAAGGAGGTTTGTGTTTTAAATGGAACAATCAGATAATCTGATTTAAAGCATAAATTTCAATGAAATGATAAAGAAAACGATTTAAAAAAATTGTTCGTTTTTTTCATATTCTGCTGTTTGAAAAATATTTCATTAACGTTTTTAATATTACAAGAAAATTTCAAAATATCAAGACATAGTAAAGGAGCTATAACTTCACAACACTTTAAAATTCTGTGCATTTAATTTAAAAATTATTGGGAGAGAGTGACATGTGAAGCGTTATATATAAGATCTTTGGATCCTAAAATTTCTAAATTTTCAGAAAAGGAAAAATAAGGATTTTTGAGCCTTAATTGATAATTTGGGTGACTTAGACATGAGTAACGTTAAGTTCTTTAAACTAATGTATGATTTCTTATTTTTCCATTTTTTTAGAACAAATTATTTTGCATAAATAAAAGATTGTTTGTTAAGTTGTGTTATCAAATCGGCATGGAATATAATTTTCTTATATTAAATATATTTAAATAAAATATATTAAATTAATGCTTATATAAAAAAATTAAATATATATAGTAACCATTAAAATTAAAATTTAATATCAATTTAAAACTTTTTATTGCCAAATATACTTTAAATAAAGAAACATGAGACGACGAGAAGTTTTTCTACCACCTCACTCGTGTCTTCCGACACTTCAAAGAAAGAAGAGACATTCCCTTCGTAAATTTTAATCAGGTCCCAAACATCAGCAATGCCACGCTGAAATTCTCGTGCCATCCTAGCCATTCTTCCGTTTATTCTGATGCCTGAAACCCGAAACAGGTTGCGTAAAGTATGTTCATTTATTTCATGCTCGTGGGGTGACCACTGTTTCAGCAGTGGTTTTGAAGAAATATCTGTAGCTCTAAATAAAAACCAACTCGAAAACAGATGAATCTCCAATCAACGTTGCCCGAAGTAAT
This sequence comes from Girardia tigrina, assembly GCA_001938485.1. NCBI lineage: Eukaryota > Metazoa > Platyhelminthes > Tricladida > Dugesiidae > Girardia > Girardia tigrina. Next base: position 10,004 of record MQRK01219584.1, read on the forward strand.
CAGTGTTGTGAGCGAGCAATCAAAGTTGTGCAAGATTTGCAAAACTCCTGCGCAACAAAGACAACCTATCACTGAGATTCGTCCTCTCCAATGACAAATCGTGAATATTGGACTTCGCTGATTTTTTGATGATCTTATATAATGTGATAAATACAATTTTAAAAATAATTTTATGCGTGAAGTTTTTTGATCAAGTAAACTAGAAAACAAGATTTTATTTAATCGTATATGAAAATGGATTCATAAATGATGGAAATTTCACAGAGATTGGAAATGCCGAGGGATCCGTAGACTTAACCGGATCGAAATAAGGGAAGAAGAAGCACCAATGGACTCTATATTGAATAGGGAAGAATCCGACAGTGCTGAGGAAATTCAAATTGGAAACAATATAGAAGAATTCGATCCACAGTTCACGATGAGAGGTTAAAGTCTTACGATAATAGAGTTGAGCATCTCAACAATGAAAATAAGTACTAATCTTCTGCTGAAGAATCATCAGTTAAGGGGAATAGAAAGAGGTGAAAACGATCACCAAATTTAGTTGTGCCGGGGGGATGCCGCATGAAAAGAACCCCGGTAAAAACCATGGTATGGCTAGCCAGCCGTACTAATTTATATATGACACAACGGGTACTTTTGTCCATAGATAATAAAAAGGAAATGATGTTGTATGAAAGTCATCAGTGAATTAACAGTTTGCTGAAATAGTATAATTGCCGAATTTATGAACTAGTTAATTTTTGCTAAATTCAATAACCATAATGAAAAATTTTAATTTATGTAAATTTTAATTAATGCATTTAATAAGAAAAAATCAATTTAATATGAAATATATGCATTTAATATGAAAAAATATTAATTTAATATGAAAAAATAAATTAAATAGGAAAAAAATCTTAATTTATTATGCAAAATAGACTCCAAATGTAAAAGTTGTATTAATAGTTTTATTAATAGGAATTTAAATTTGGGAAAACAATAACTGATTATTGTCAAAAATTGGAATAAGTTTTATTTAGTTTTTTAATTTTTTGGGTGTTTTTTGGTTTTGGGGGCAATATTTGATATTTTTGCCCCAAATACGAGGGTGGACTGTATTAATTTTATTTTAAAAATATTTTATTTATAGAAAGAACATTTATTTAATTTAAAACTTAGTCAAAAGTTATTTGTTTTATTTAAATTTTTAATACTAAATTTGAAGCAATTTGACATTTTTAATGTTTTTTAAATATCTTATGCTGTACTTTAAAATGCAAATTATACTCGAATAATTATTCATCGCGAACATCCAAAATATCAATTTTCCATCTGGGTGGGAGAAACACTTTTCCAAATACTAAACTCAACATACAAAATTTAAAATATTCCTCACAGCATCAATATTCAATTTTAATATTTCCACAGAATGATTTTGAAGTGATAAAAACTCACCGGAACTTTTTCTGTTATCATAATTTTGAAAACATTTTACCAAATTATTCACCAATAAATATTTGTATACAAAAATTATTAAACTTCTCTAACACTATTTTTTAAATAATTCATCAAATCAGAAAAGAAATAATTTTACTTTCTATTGAGCAAATGAATGACAAAAAGTGTCACTGTGTTTTGATACAATGTGATGTTGAACAACAAATGAGTCGCGTACAATGCAAATGATTACCGGAGTGCAATTAATGAGAATAGTTTGATCTTGGTTAACACGGTACAAATGATATAACAAAAATTATCATAATAGAAAATTTATTTTAATAAAAAATTTAATAATAATAAAAGTAATTTTAACCAAATTACAAATAATCACTTTCATCGAATATAATGTGCAAAATCACGGTCTTTCAATCCCCACCTCCTCCACAATCGCCACCGCCGCCTCCACCACAATCTCCTCCTCCACAATCACCTCCACCATCATAGTATGCCACTACGCAATCATTTCCTCCTCCATCATTATCTCCACCATTCCATCCACAATCATTATCTCCAGAATAGTCAACACCTCCAGCATCATAACCAAAATCCCCTCCAGTATCATCACCGCCCCTTCCAGCTTTGACAACACACTTCTTTTTCACAGTTATCTTTCCCTTTTTTTCAAACATAATATCCCAACAACTGTAAAAATACCAATTAAAATAAGAACTTCAAAAATAATTCCAATAATCATCAAGTTTATCATCACAACTTTTTCACATAAAATATGAATTGAATAATAATAATTGATTGGTTGATATTTGAGCACAAGAATCGATTACTGAGTAGCTGTAAGCTACTTATCAATGAAATTAAGTTAATATTATTAAAACAATTCTTACATAAATATATTCACTAGTAATGAATTAATGAATTCCGAAAGTAATTTACAAGTATAATGAATTGATAAATAATAAATGGACAAACTAAATTATTTATAAATATATTCGTATACTTAAATTCATTGTCATAAGAAATTAAAAATTACTCTGATAAGTTTGTTGAAATTTTCAATTCGCCAAATAATTTCTAAAAATACCAATTAAAAATTTCAAAAAATTAAATAACTACGTAAAATAAAAAAGCACATAAAAATCTAAAACACTAAAAAAATCATATTTTTAAAAAATTTAATTTTAAAAAAGTTTAGATTAATTAACACCGATATATTTTTAAAAAGAAAATATTTACTAAATATTAGGAGGAAATTAATTTAGTTTGCTGATCAAAATTAAAATGGTTTTAAAAATAATTTTGAATTGAGATCAAATTGAAAATTTTAAAAATGAAGTAGAGTTTATAATTCCTTTGCTTTAAAATATTATTTAGTAGGAAATGAGTGGAGTAAAACAGATAAAAAAATAATAATTTTATTTGAATTTTATTAAAAATTTTTGTTAATATTTATAAAATTTATTTTACAAATTTTAAAATCAATTAAAAATATCATCTTTTAATATTTACAGTATTATCGCGTAGATAAGCCACGACATATTTGAGAAAAAAAGAAACAAAAGTAATTGAAAATTATACAACCCATATCACAAAATGGCTTATCTGTCAAAAAAAATGCATTTTTTTAAAAGTCATGTTCGGTTTTCTGCGTGCTTGCGACTTATCTGTGTGGATAATATGGTATATGAATTAAGAATATGATTAAAAAAATCAAATATTTAAAACATAAAAAATAATATTGCAGTACCGGTCAAGTCTTGAGCCATCTGGAGCGGAGAATTGCCGATTTGACCGAAAAATTTTGCCAGTTTCAGGAATTCATAAATAAAATATATAATTAAATTAATAAATTATTAAATTAAAATAATTAAATAAAATAAATTGAAAAAAATAAATTAATTAATTAAATAAATAATTAAAAATGATTACATAATGAGAATTGAGCTTTTAATTGTCAAGTTCCAACAATTCTCTCTCGCAAAATAAAACCAAATAGAAATCTCTTTATTCTAACAAAGTCGAACAATGTCATCCATTATTCAAGAGTTTTTGATTCGTTTAATTGCCGTTTAAATGAATTCTGCTCAGCGATTAATTTGATAAGTGACGATAATTAATGGTGAGCCTCATTTTTTTATTTTAATGCAATTTCTCTGCCAATGAATGACTGGTACGTGTGATAATGTAATTTGAATGCTGTATGAATGTTGACTGCAGTGTGTATGTGAATGTAAATATTTCTTGGATTGATTGAAAGTGTGTGTGTTAATTTTAATTGTGAATTGTAATCACAATTCAAAAAGATTTTAAAAAATGGTTGAAAAAAAAGATTTCATTGCAGTAAAAAAATATATTTCGTTGAATAAAAAATAATTGAAAACTCACCTGTCTTTATTTTGTTTTGTTTAAAAGTTACAGTAAATTGAACTCGAAATTAAATTTAAATTAAACGAGCAAGACGAATATGTTTTCTTTTCGTATTTTACTATCGATTTTGTGTTATTTGGAGAAAAATAAATCGATTCGCAATGGGATTATGTTATTCTTGTTATCCGAAAGATGGTTATCACCAGATCGCTCTAGTCAATCAGGAAACACAGCGTAAATTGCAGCTGGAGGCTGCCGAGAAATGACTTGAGTATAGAGGATACGATTCTGCGGGAATCGCGTTTGATAAAGATTACAGTGGAAAAATTGTTAGTTTATCAAAATCAAGCGAAACAATTGTTTAGAAAAATAATTAATTTATCTCATTCTGTTTGCTCCATAAAAAGGGATCCGTATATGTTTCATCATTTAGTTGATAAAGGAATTTGTTGTGTCATCTTGACTGAGAGTGAATTTTCAAAAGAAATGGTGTTTGCATTTTTGACTGATATTATGGGTGAATTTCACAATGAATATGGCAGTAAATTTGAAATTGCATCAAGACCTTATGCGTTTATTGAGTTCGAGAGATTTATTCAAAAGACAAAAAAGTTATTTACAGACACCAGAGCATCGAGAAATTTAGCTCAAATTAATTGTGAATTGAAGGATGTTCAAAGAATTATGGTGAGAAACATTAACGGTGTAATTCAACGAGGAGAATCTCTGAGTGCTTTAAATGATAAATTAACAAACAATTCTTCTCTTTCCAAAATAACATGAGACACGGCTTCATGTCCACCATCTAAAAATATTTCGAAATTTCACAAATTTTTGCAAAATTATATAATCTGTTGAAATAAATTTAACAGATTTTATAAACCAGATAATCCTGCATTATGTAATGGTATGGGCATTAAAAATATGCCCTGCATTAGGATTCTAAATGGTAAAATAAAATTGTTTAAATATTCTATTGGGTCAAAAGTTTTGAGCCCCTTTCAAACTGTCGTTATAATTAAAATTTAAAAATTGGTTTGTTTCGAAAGGATAAGTATGTTTTATCCCATAAATTATATTAATATTTAAGTAGAAAATGACCAAAATATCTGAACTGAAAAGATGGAAAATTGTTGATGAAATGAAAAACAAGAAATCTCAAAGACAAGTGGCAGAAGAATTTGGAGTTTTGCGAAGAAGTGTACAGGAAATATACAAAAAATTTCTAAACACTACGTCTGTAACAGATATGTACAGATCAGGCCGTCCATCAAAGACAACTTTACGAAAAAGACGTCATTTGATAATAATGAGCAAGAAAAAGCCTTTTCAATCTTCAACAATTCTTCAAAAAAAGTGGATTAGTAACAATCTCTAATTAAAAAATCTAGCGAATCTTACGACAATATGGTTTCTATGGACGAAAAGCTGTTTTGAAACCTCGCTTAAGAGCAAAGCAAATCAAAACGCGAAAACACTGGTGCGATCAGTATAGTACACTAATTGATGAATATTGCAAAAAAGTTATTTCTTCTGATGAAACAAAGATTTACTCCACATGACTCAGAATATCAAAGGTCCAGAAACATTCGACGAATCTGAGACAAAAGTGGAAGCATTTATAAAGAATTTCAACAGGTACGCGAAGATAATGGGATTTTCGGAGGAAAGAAAAATCCTTTTAATAACGTCATATATGACACCGGAGGCAATAATCAAGTATGAAACAGCACCCAGTGAAACATGCCAAGAAAAATTAAGAGCAGCATTCTCGAAGGAAAAAAACGTACTATATATAATGAAAGAAATGTTAGATTTGAGAATTGGCTTTAGTAATCCCACAATAATATTTAGAAAGGTAGATGAACTAATAAAGAAATTGGTAGAGAAAAAGCTAGGTAAGAAAGAACTATCGAATTTAGTATACGCTAACTTGATTGATAATGCTGATGTACAAAAACAAGTAGCCATTCAAGGTATTACGAAATCTGATGAGATTGAAGAAATACAAACAAGAATGTTCGAACATGAGAAAAAGAAAAAAAATGAACCAGTGGCACCATAAAATAAAAAAAGAGAAAATGAATGAAAAACAGTGGAAAATAAAAAAAGAACAACAAGACCGCGGAATAGAGAAATTCCAGAAGATACAAGAAGAAATTTTAAAGCCATGAAAATTACTTGTTTTGCATGTCCTGAAAGAGGACATATTAGAAGAGATTGTCCAAATGTGATATGTAATTATTATAAAAAAGGACACATAAGAACACAATGTTATGAAAACCCGAATAGGTTTAAGGAACATGAGCAATGGAAAGGGGATAATGGAAGAAATCGATGGGAAAATGATAGGAAAAATTACTCGAATCAAAGATATAGAGACCAACCGTCGTACACAAATAAGAAATATTCAGTAGCGGAATTGGACGAATAAGACGATGAATTGTATGGAGATAACTTTTCAAGACGGGACTATACCGACGAAACCAATAGAAAAGAAGATTCTAAAAGACAGGAATATCCAAGAAGATGATCAGGGAAACGAGGATGCACGATCACAGGGAGAGGGGATCATTGTGCTTCATTAGAAATTCAATGCAGATGTATGTTTGATTGTAAATATGAATGTGTGCGTGATTGTATTTTTGATTGTATGTATGAAAATGTTCCTCTAGAAATGTGTGAATTAGATAGTTTGAATAAAGAAAATTATGAAAAATGTGATAGTATTTATTTTGAAAAAGAAAGAATGATGGTGCAAGAGTGGGTACAGTGAGGCGGCCGCCGCGGGCCGGCGACGGGGAGCGATCATCTGGTCGGGGGGATACATTTAAAAATCCCACTTCGAGACTCGGTTCGATCGGATCCTTCAAATTGATATCAATTTCGTCTGCATCTTTAAATAAACGTGATTTCGTTCCTTCGTCAAGCGTTTGCGCAGCACGTAGCGTTACCCATGTACCACTCTCTGTTATCGCAGTCGATCTCATCGAATCGAGTAAAACTAAAAAAATTACTGGATCTTGTTCAATTAATAGATATGTTAATCGCCGTAAATCTTTAATCTCATGAATTAATCGGCGACTCTGTGAAATGATTTGACTCCACACCGGATCGAAATATAA